>PQWD01008852.1:0-147996 GCA_019425675.1 Leucinodes orbonalis
CTTCTCATGGCAAGGCGGGTGGCTTCATTGCGACACCGCCGGCAAATTACGGTGGCCCAAGTCAGCCACCCAAGTATAACTTGCCCCCAGGTGTCGACTCGAAGAATTTGAGCAACAGCTTCCTTCAAGTATGTTAAATAATTCCAATATGTAGCATTTTGTATGATATCTAAATGATGTACTGCACTTGCTTCTTGATTGCGCATTAGTTGATTTGAGTATGAATGTATTTTACTTTTATAGTACAATGTACAAATTTAAACTTGACTACATAGTTAGTTCCCAAATATATTATTTATGGTTAGTTTATTTTAAGTAGAATTTTCCCTTGTAGAAATCAATATATCAAAAGTGGAAGATGTGATTTGAAAAAACTATTTGCCCATAATTCCTGATTATAATTATTTTCAGTCATAAATCTCAATAAATCAGATTTTTTATTCGATAAAAGGCAGTACACAACTTATTTAGGGTTCAGAATGTTTTACTATGTGATGTAAGGTTACATTTATTACCTTTTGCAGGAAGAAATGCATAACTTGCCCCTGCTTATGACAGCATTAACCATGATTTCAATCCTGACTGGTAATTATATTTTTTCTTTTGATTTTGCAAGATCACAAAATGCATGATCAGTGTTTGCTTTGCTATTACTTTTTAATTTTAAAATATTTGTGTTCAAATACTTCTCCACTTGGATTTAAGTTTGCTTTTTTGCAGTAACAGAAGTGGGATTGTATGTTGTATGGTATTTGTATGTTTTTGTTTGCACGTTATTTAAAAAGCTTCATTAAGCTTATTTAGTATTTGGTTAAAACTATTCCTGTCCTTATAAAAAATATGGAGTCCAAAACGCGCGTTAATAGGTAACACTATAAACAGAAGTATTGTTTTTGTCACTTTTTTATATTACAAAGTGTACAGGATGGTCGGGCAGGACGCTCACCTGATGGTAAGTGATACGACTGACCATGACAGGGCGGCATTAATTCAGACCAATAACTGATAAACAGTTATTATTCTCCATCAATGCCGCACTGCGCCCGAGACCTGTCTCGGATGTCAGTATTTTATAGGTTTATATACATTTTATACGTTTCGTCTTTTACGTAGGTCTTTTATACGTTTATTCTTATTGTAATTTTAATGCAAAATCCCAATTGTCAAAACTGTCTACGGTTTTGGTGGGCTAGTAGGATAAATCCATAGATTTCCCAATACAAGAGGCAAGCCGCGTTTAAAGTGCGACGAATGTAAGCTCAACGAGCATACACTGGCTGCCAGTTTACGCTCTGTGAGACGAGTCAAGACGCACAAATATTATAAGAAATTACCGTTTTTTTCCAAAATGCCATCCTGTGCAATTGTAATATGCTATCATCACAATGAATCAGTAAATTTACCAAGAAATACAATAACTTTTCACAGGTAAGAACCGAAAAGAAATTGCGACACTGGGACTGCCTATAAACTTGGCGGCTCGTCCAGTCTAATTGTATATTCGGATGTCTGTGGATAAATCCTAACTGGTGATTAAAAAAAATTACTAACCGACCTTTAATGTAATTCGATCGGGTTTGAACTCCAGATAGTACAAAAATCTGTGTGGCATGAACATGTCTTTATCTGGGTGTTTTCTATGTATAATATGTATGTATTTGAAAAAATTATATTAGTATGTTTACCGTTGTTTAGTACTTACCCGTATTACAGGCTATATGCTTATTTTAGGGACAAGATAGCGTTGTGTGAAGTTAGCAAAAATTATAAATAATATTTTTTCAAAACTTTACATATTGTAATCAATGATACTATATATTATCCGTTGCAAGAGCATACCAGCTAGGTGGTGGTGAAAGTAATCCTTTGTTATATGTGTTATCGAACTACCGTTCTAATTGAAATGTAATTTCCAGCCGGCTCACGCGCCAACTCCCCAACCAAGGACCCGCCCCCCACAGAATACATTCCCAGAGCTACCCGAGCTACCGTCTGTACCGTCGGATCTAATCCTACCATCGGTTCCGACCAGTCAAGGCTCTAACAACTCTTCGGCCAACTCTGGCACACCAAACGCGCCCAACGCGCCGGACGAGATTGATTTTGAAGACCTGAACCGACGATTTGAGGAGTTGAAGAAGAAGAAGTAGACTGGCAATATGTGAATGAGATTTATAACTATTACGCTCGATTTCGTGTAATGGTAATGCTGTTGTTTTATATGATTTTATAAAGTTTATATTTTATTGATACATAAAACCTGTTACTCTGATTTGTCTTGTCAAAATGTCTCAAATATGTATTATTTTCAAAGAGCTTTATGTAAATGAGACCACAAATATGTATTATTCTCATTTATGTAAATCAAACTCTTTGAAATGAAACGACATGTTTTATTTGCATAAAAAATGGTGTTTACATTTAGAAATAATTACTACATTCTTATCATTATTCTTTCATTCCTATTATCCTCTGCTAGTGCATAAATTAAGGGCAATATGATATTAAACTAATTTGCATAAACAAGCTACTTGGCTTTGCGTAGATAGTCCTTGTTATTCAATGAATCTTATAGTAATAAAATTTTCTTTATAATAAAATTTTATTAATCAAGTATCTGGGTTTTGGTTCAGTTAATATTTTCCTTTTTGTAGTAAAAAGGCTTGAAAATACTCGGGATTTTAACCTTATGCAAATATTATCAAATGTATTCTAAATCGTATTTAAAAGTGTACAGCTTTATTGTGTTGTTTTATGTTAGATGCAGTAATATAATTACCGAATATTTTATAACCCGACGTTTCGTTTGTTTTATGGAAAATAAAAAAATGAAACGCACGTAATAAACAGTGATAATGAATAGGTAGAGTGATTTATAACTTGCGTAATGGTGTCTTAATGTTATTGAAAAACTTCGGGATTTAATAAATTATAATCGTGATTTAGCTGCCATTGTATTTGAATTAGAGGTAACAAAGTAAAGCACTTTTATTTAGAACTCATTAGCTGTATGTCTGTAAAATAAAACTGATTTATCAACGGCTTCAATCCTATGTATAGACTAAGAAAAGTTATAAAAATATAAATCTGCAGAGACTTTGATCCTTAATCACTCTACCTATTCACAAGTGATCAATATGAAATAAAACAAATTTCTAAATAAGAAATTTATATTCAATATTGTTCAATTCTTGTTTATAGTAAAAAAACACTAAAAACGTAGCAAGCAACTGTAAAATATGTATCGCTATGACCTGTTTTTATAACATGTGAATAAATTATTTTTGTATTTATAAAGGCATTTTAATACTCTCAAATCTGGAGCACGAAGCGAATTTATTAAATAGAGATCAAGACAAACACATCGACAAAAAAGTTTTTAGTTTTCACAGTCTATTGAGCAGTTGACAGTGTGTTATTAAAATAACAAATTAATGATAAATGTAGTTTTTGGATATTTATGTAACTACATAGATATCTATGTGACAGTTTTATTTAGTGACATTGAACATAAGATTCAAATAAAACGGATAAAACAATTTGCATACAATTCATCTAGTTTTAATCATAAGTATGTTATTTTTCAAATTCAAATATATAATATAGCACAAGCCTATGCTAGGATTAAAAAATAAGTCTCGCTAAGCACGATTATTTCATTGCCATAAACGTTACAGTAATCGTTAATTTTAATCTGAAATCAATAGTGAGAAAACAAATTGTTTGTTTCAAATAAAAATAACACACTGTCGATTCACATCGTATCCGCTTACTTAGTAATAACGATGTATTATTGCTTCGTGTAACCGATGCTACGCCTGAGTAGTGTTGCCGCTCGATAGTCCACTATCGATCGTATGTCGATATTTGGGCATATAATCGATAGTCCTTTACTCGTAAATATAATATCGACTCATATAATACAATCTATAGTGTCGACAATATCGAAGCTTCATATCTTATGAACTATCGATACTATTGCTTCAGAATATAAAAAGCTACTATCGATAATATTGACAATATAGCCTATTAGCTCAACTATCGATAGTTCGGCAACACTGCGCATAAGCATTCCACAGGTTGCATACGACTAACAGTCTTATGTGCCTACAGTAAGGTTCATAACAGCCTAACAACTTGTTGGGAGCATGAAGCAATCTTTCTCAATGCCGGATCATCTATGACGCTCCCACTATCTTTCTTCAGTCTATTGTGCAGCGGCACATTCGATACAATCTTCGTTTGTACGAGCAGCTTGTTCGGTGTCTCCGCCAGAATCGTGCCCAACGCTACTAAGGCCCTGTGAAAATAGTAAGAATTACTCGTTTGACTTATTTAAATGGCGAATTGAATTAGAACTAGTACTTACACGATGCTTATATATGATAAACATTTTTGAAGATATGCTTGAATACTGCTCTATTTTTTTTACTGTTATTTTATACCCTTCAAAAAAAAAATTACAACCTATTTCGTGTAAGGTTACTGGTTGTTATAATGAGTATTATAAGCAAGTTATAATCAGTTGTCCTAATAAGAAACAATAGTAGAAAACTAAAAAGGGGAATATAATAAGTACGCAATAAATAGTTTTTCTGTACTTTCATTAAAATGGTGATATAATATGGATCTTCCAGAGAAATATCTTAAAGAGTAGTGACCAATCCCGTATTTGCCTCAGGAGAATGACCATAAAATTCAAAAAAAACTAATAATAAAATCCTCACGGATCCTTTCTGCAATTAAAATTAATTTCGCGTTATTAGACGAATCCGATTTAATCTTTTGCTGTACGAAATCAGTGTAAGTACATAATTAACTCTATCTCATTCCGAAATCTGGTGATAAATTAAGTCAAATTACCTAAAGTAGGCCTCATGTCGGTGAGGTAGTCATGAGTTGCAGGATACAGTCGATCAGCTCTGCTGTGTCAACTTGCTGCGCCAAAGCTACTGATAAGTTCAAAAGTAGAGACGCTGCTGCTATCTGTCGAAATAATGTTTAAAATGTCCATTAGTTAGTTGCACATAAACTCGCACGCAGACACTCAAAGTTATTGGTTTTTTTTTTTGTGTTAATTAAGCTTAATGGAGCATAAATTAACATTATTATTATTTAAGTATCAATAATAATACATATCCACCTTTTAGTTACTGGTTGAGATGTTGGCTCTTACACTAAGGATACCGGGTTCGATCCCCAGGCAGTACAAACATTTGTACATCACATACATCAACGTGCATGAACATGCCTGTATTGGTCTGGGTGTTTTCTACGTATAATATGTATTTACAAAAGAAATGTGTATAAGTATGTTTATTCGTTGTTTAGTACCCATATTACAGCTTAATGATTAGTTTAGGGCAGGGCTAGATGGCGCGTGTGTTAATGTCAGTGGATATTTATAAGTTCTGTAATGACCTAAACTGAATAGACACTTTTTGATTGATAAATACTGTTTTTCTTTTCCTTCAACACTACATCTGTCAGCGAATCACTTAGCACCAGGTGAGTGAACTGACTTTTCCGTTCACATATTACATAATAATAAATAAATATCCACTGACATTCACACATCGACATCTAGCCCCAAGTTAAGCGTGCAGCCTGTATTATGGGTACTAAACAACGGATAAACATATTTATATACTTTTTTTTTGTAAATACATATTATACATAGAAAACACCCAGATCAGATCATTACAAACAGACGTTCACGTACACAAATATTTGTACTGCCCGGGGCTCGAACCCGGAACCTTTGATATTGCAGTCGACCTCTCAACCGCAACACCAAATGGGTCGTCAACATAAATATAAAATGACTCAATGTGAAGTCAATTTTGTTTACCTCGAGTATAGCAAATCTAGCTTTAACCCTTTGACCACCAGAGACGCCTTAAAGCGTCACAAACAATAGATTAACCATTGTGTCTGGATTCCTGGGGTAAACGGGTTATCTCGATCATGTATACCTGTGCTGGTGGAGTCCGGGTTCTTGCCCCAAGCGTCGGTAGTAAACGGTCCCGCGCCGCCAACACCAACATCTCCCCAGACAACTCACTGAACGCGTTCACCAAAACACGTAGCGACAACATCTGGTTCGCTGCCAGGTTCTCTGTTTCAATATTAATGATAATTTTAAAAAGAACTATCTACCGTCTGCACTGACACATATAGTCGGAGAGTCGTATAAAGTATAAAAGTCCTATCAGATAAATGAACAAATTTTTTGAATATAGTCAGAGAAAGCATAGACTAAAAGTCGACACCCCTGAAAATGGCTGATTTTGCCCGGATACAAAATTATGACCTCACTTCCGGTTGTAATTCTAGATTTCAGAATCGTGTGAATGAATTGAGTTTATCGACCTATAGCTCAATGATGTGGACTGTTGCCGTCCTACCGGGAGAGATAAGGTTCAAGTTCCGCCACGTATCAATGGAATGTATTTTCGAAATTATATGTACTTTATAAGACGCTCTTACTCTGAAGGAAAACATCGTGAGGAAACCTAAGCACGCCTGCGCAGAGATTCAAAGGTTGTGCGTGAAGTCGACCAATCCACACTGGGCCCGCGTGGACGACTAAGGCCTAATCACCCTATACGGGTAGGCTCTTGCCCCTCGGTTGGGACGTTTAATGAGCTGATGATGAGATAAGAAGTGAAAACACAGAAGTCATACTTCTATGCTTAACCGATTAACCGCCGCTGACGGATATATCCAACAAAAACAATATATTTTCTATTGTGCTTGGAATCCGGGCGATTTAAAGGTTAATATCAAATGTTTGAATGTTTGTAATCTCACCAGGTGCTAATAAATCTATTAGGTATTTTACAAACGCCGGACCGTAGGTCGTGTCGAATATTTGCGCATTGATGTCCTTGTTTCTTACGGCTAATCTTGTTATGTCTAAAACCGGGAACAATATTTCTGAAACAATGTATATATTGGCATTTAATAAAATTAGACTGTTGTAATATTAAAATAACCATTTTTTCTTCTGCATAAAGAAAAAATTGAGAAAAAATATAGAGTACATACACCAAAACATATTCACTGTAGGTAGTGAAATACCGGATATCAGAGAATCTATTAATTTAAAATAATAACTGTCCATCAGCGTCTCGAGCACCCTGTACACTTAGTTATGATAAAAAAACTGTTAGTATTAGATTATATTTCCACCACCGACTCTCGACCAGATGGACTGTTGACCTTGATTTATATAGGTGGCGGGTAGCAGATGAATGTCAACTGCTAGATATTGAGCAGCAGAGGACATTTTAGACTGTACTGATGATAATAATTAATGATTGGAATAGCACAGCCTATATACACTTCAACTTGCGTTGATGTGTATATAGCGCTAATTTAAAATAAAGTAGGAATAAAATTACGTTTTAGGATAGGATATCTAAAAATGTCTGAAATAATACTGGTCAAAATGTTGCCATCATAAAAAAAACGTGATCATTTTTCGAAAATAGGTTTTGTTTTACCTTTTGGCCACTCCAGCATTTTCTTTAGTAATACGACAGTTTCCGGATTGTGTGCGCTATTCTGTAACAACACATTCACAATTCAATGGTTACATCCATTTATATATTGATTATAGAATTATTGTATGTTTGTCACTTAGATAAAAACTATCGCGATGCACAATCTCCCTCAAAAAGTGTGTCCATCGCGTCATTTGGACAGAATTTTCATTCATAATCACGTTGCTACATGTCATAGTGATAAAGCAGTATGATCGTGCTTTGATTTTCTACTCTTTCTATAACGCGTTAAGGTCAAAATTTTAAGGAATAATTTATGTCATAAATATAACAATAAGTCAACATGTGTGTCAAGCGGCTTGGACATTTTTCGGTTGATTTTTCTTTGTGATTATGCATCTAGCAGTGTGGCATTGATGGAGAATAATAACTGTCTATCAGTTGTTAGTCTCAATCAACGCCGCTCTTTGTCATGTCAGGAGTGTCACTTACCACCAGGTGAGCGTCGTGACCGTCCTGTACTTTTTAACATAAAAAGCGACATGTTTAGGTAGTTCCTATAATGAATTGGTACTCACCAGTTCTCCCAGTTTGACCACGTCCTCCAGTTGCTCTGTAGTCAATGCGCTTACACCGTCACCCACTTTGCTGTTGAACTCTTTCAGTTTCTCGAATATTGCATTCAAATTGGCTTGATCGAATCAAAAAAATATGCATTTGCTATTTATTCTTTTTCCTATAGTATCTCTTTTGAGTCTAGTAGTGTGATATCCTACTGTGAAAATATTCGTTAAAAAACCTTTTCGATTGTGATGTTGACAGACATATAAACAGAGCTACATTTTTCGATTTGTTAAAACGCCTAGTTTACACACTTTTTCTATGACATAACAACATTGACGTCACTATGTAATTACCAACTGAGGCATTTTTCACACCTTTTTTTAATATTAGTAGTACTCGGCACTGAGTAGTCTAGGTAGGTACCACCGCAGGGCCAGATATCGTCCCGTAAAATAGGAGTACTTAGCACTTCTGTGATTCTGGATGAGGGCACTGTAGCTAGTAAAATTACCTACCATCTGTCGTCTCGAGTGACGGGTGCAGGGCAGTGTTGACGGAAGATTATGACTACCTATTGTTATTGAAGGAATTGAATACTGCATCTGTAATGGTCAGGCGTATCACGTACCACCAAGTGAGCGAAGTGACTGTCCACTTATGACATAAAAAAATAATGATATTAGTAATAATAAATATAATTTCCTGTTCCAAACTTTTTTCCCAAATACTCATAGATTAAATACAGTCAGTTACCTGATATAAGAGTCGTGGGGTATAAGCGGCTTGTCAGTGGACGTTTGGCTCGCAGCTGGCGTGGTGTACGCGCTGGCGCCCGTGAATGGGTCCGCGCCCACGGAGCCCGGGACCCGCGGGGTGCCCGAGCCAGGCACGTATCGGCACCCGCCGGTGAAGGGATCCGCGTACCTGATCACAATTCGGTATTTTCAACCACCCGCAATAAAATACCAAACCATATTTTTATAAAGCGCACCTTTTTTATGTGTCGTTTCATTGATCACTTTTGTTTATTTGCAATATTGTATATTTACATACATTAAAACCAGTAAATATGAGGTCAATAGATGATAGTGAGCAATGACGTCACATATCACTAATCTCATACAAAATATATATGAACGTTCCTTTTTGACAGTTCATAAAATGTATGTCAACGATAGTTATGTAAAATATTACTACTTGAAAAAAAAAACAAGCTGAAGTTGAACACGAGCTTTAATAAATGTTCCTTCCTCATCGTAAGAGACTATATAGACAAATACTCAATTCACCATTGAAAGATTAAATGTTAATTAAATGTCAAGTTCATTTTTGGATATCTTATTAGAATTTTCTACAAATTATTATATTTAAAAATGTTTGAAGAATAAATTGATACAAGGGAACAACTTTCTTAATATGAGTCATATTTGCAGCAAAAAAAATATGTACTATTTTAAACCTATAAACCGCCATGATTCCACACACAATAGGAAATCAATTAATGTCTCTTGGATATATCTATTAGCGGCAGTGTAAGGATAAATATATTTTTTTATTAATGATTTCATTCTAAGTGACCTGTGTCTTTTTATCACTTACCCGTTGCTCGAAGCCTGCGGCAGAGTGTCCAATTTAGCATTGGTTATTATAAAATTGGCTACTTGTTCCAAATATACTTGAGGTAGATCGTTTCTGAAACAAACAAGTTAGAAATCATCTTATGTCATCGTCAGCGCATTAAATGTCCCCACCGAGGGGCGCGAGCCTACCCGCAAAGGGTGTAAGGACTTAGTCGTCCACGTGAGTCTAGTGCGGATTGCCTAACTTCAATCTCTACGTAGGCGTGCGAAGGTTTCCTCACCATGTTTTCCTTCACCGTAAGAGCGTCGGATAAACGTACATATAAATTCGAAAATGCATTGGTACATGGTGGGATTTGAACCTGCACCCTCCAGATCGGAAGGCTGAAGGTGAAGTGATTCACACCATTGAGCCGCCGACGAAAATAAATCGTATGTAATTTATCTTCATCATATTGTTTTATACTGAGGTGAAAAGATCAAGAGAACGGAAGAAGAAGAGTAGACCAACCCGCAACCACACGGAGCATCGGCCAATCGGACCATCTAGCCGATAGACAGTTGCGTGCACTCCATAAATGCAAATAACCAGTGCATATCCTGTGCGTCCAGACAATCCGGAGAATTGCCAACATATTAAAATGTTGTGTCATCAACAGCACTCAATTTAACAAACAAGTAAATAATTTATTGTTTTTGCGATTTGCGTCACTAATATACTCTACACATGTCTGTGCACGCCACTGACGACAGATGTTCATTTCAAGGGTCCAGCAGGCTGATCGCAGACTATTACTGTAATTGTTGACATTTTCAATATTCGGTTTTGCCATAATGTTAAGGTTCAATTTCATCTGAACTAGCAGTCAAATGATTAGCGCGATATGAAATTGAACAAAGTTGTATTTCGGTCCTGTCAAAATTTAGCGCGATCGGCCTGCTGCAGTCCGCGTGGAAGTCATTTGGGGAAGCATATTTGAACATTGGACATAAAACAACAAAAACCGCTTACTTATGTATGAAAGCTTGGGCCGCAACCCAAGGGTCTTCGCTCTTGTTGAACGGCAGCTTAATAGGCGGAGCGCCGTCTTTTATATCCACGCTGAACACAAAGTCGTACTCCTGAGAAAAAAGTTACATAAAATATTGCATCTTCAAAAAAGCCATCTCAACGGAGTATTTCTATATTTGTTGATTCGTTTCGTTTGCGAATGTTGACTAATTCAATACCGAGAGAGACCATTTCTTTCACCATCGTCTATTCCTTTTTGAGACAGTTATTCTGACACCACATTAAATCACGTAGCTCTTAAATGTATAGCGATGTCATGATTATGCTGAAAATGGGACCCTACCAACATGATCGAAAAAACAAATTCAAATGTTAAAATATGAATATGGAGTGCTCTTCAAAACATAAAATGCCTGGTAAAGTGTAATTGAAAAATATATCATTAAGTCCGTGTTTCCTAGAACGACTGCGTTAACATAGGTTTTCGTGTTTCGGCGAACATGAAACAATCAAAATGACGTGAGTTAAAAATGAAAAATAATAACTCTATGGTAGTAAAAGTAACTTCAGACGTGACATATCTTTTACTAACAATATATTTATTTTGCATTTTAATTATTCTGTTAATATAACTGTGCTTATAAACGTTTTGGATTCATTCTGTTAGTTTGTAAGGCAATGTATTCAATAAATAAATAAATAAAAATTACATAACAACAAGGTTTTCTCACAAAACCTTGTTATGTATTCGATGCAGAAACCTGCAGTTTTAAATGCATGTACCTTACTTTCTTCAAATAATTTAAATTGATAAATTACATAATGCATTTTTTCTTCATAATTTCCTCTAGAATGTAATATGTACTGGTATATTTTTACTATACTTGTGATGGGAAGTTGTGCTCTTACCTGCCCCTGGTACATAGTCTTCCCCTGTGTCGGTGGACCGGCTCCCATGACGTCACCAATTTCAGTCCACTCGCCTGCCCCAGCGCTCCAGGAGTAACATTTGACACTAGCACCGCGTCTGACCAGCTTCGTCTGCCCATCTTTGTTGCCAGGCTCTAGCAGAACTTCCGGACCTGGTAGCCTGTTCAATGGATTTTATAAAGGTAACAAGTTGTAGGGGTAACTAAATATACATAGATTATTGCTCATAAGTATACAGAAAAAAAGAAACAGTCCAACAAATTATATTGGTGGTAAATTCGGTTCTGAGTCGTCTAAGTAGCGTTAGACGGAAGAGAAACGACCAACGCTACCCATCCCTAATCAAATGATGAGTGATGTCACGTCACTAATATCTCTCTCTTGACATAAGCATAGCGCGGGAAGGAGTCATAATATTATTGTAACACTAAGATTTAATCTAAATAATAAACATATTTAAAGTAAAAGAATCATTTATGGTACCACTGCAGTGCCAGATATCGTCCTGTACTGCACTTTTGTGTTTCGGGATGAGGGCACTGTATCTAGTAACATTACTGGGTAGAAGATATCTAACATCTGTGGACTCGAGAGGAGGGCGCGGGGCAATGTTGACGGAAAGTAATGACTACCTACCGACTGTTATACACATAATATGATAAAATAAATTTAATTTTTTATGTGTTTTTCAGCACGAATGGGCCAGTTTCGACGAGGTTTTGTTTTCAAAGGACGGAGAGATGAAATAAGTAAAAAATAATAAAAAGTGCATTCGAAAAACTACATGAACAAAAAGTGACTTGTAACTAATAAATTACAAGCAACATTTCCAAATTGTTCCTGTAATAAGCAATAAAAACCGAAACTCACTCGGAGAGTTTGAAACCACCAATCTCTTGCTGTGAAGCCAGTTGCATCTTGACCACTTCATCCTCGAACGCCTTGAGTGTCGCTTCGTCAGCATACCGGCTCGCATCCGCCGTGAAAACTCGTACCACACCGTCACTGGAACCTAAAGAAAAACTAATTCTATAAAGCGAATGAACAACAACAAATTTAACTAACATGTATAAGGAAATATCTTGTTATTTGGTTGTTGTACTCATTATTTACATAAAACTAGTACAATATTTAAAAGGGTATGACAGAATAGCAGGAACTATGGATCTAACGCATTAACAATTACTCAATCATTTACGGTGCAGGAAAACATCGTGAGGAAACCTGCGCACGCCTACGAAGAGATTCAAAGGTTGTGAGTGAAGTCGTCCAACCCGCACTGAGCCCGCGTGGACGACTAAGGCCTGAACACTAACGGGTAGGCGCGCGTCCCTCGGTGGGAACGTTTGATGAGCTGATGATGATGATTTCTAACAGTGAAAACTATTTTACACGATTGTGTCCAGAGTGAATAATTAGTATGATATGGTAATTGATTTTGTATGATACTGATGTGAATATTTGAAATAAAGAACTTGTACACTATTATTATCATTAGGGCTTATTATACCAGCGCGACATTTTATCAAAATCAAAGTGCTTATTCAGTTTAGGTCCTTACAGAACACTTATGAATGTTAAATGAAGCTACCACTGGTTCGGACGGTAGTTTTCAAATAGTTATCTCATTATCTATAACATAATCAACGCGAGCTCACCAGTGACAACGTCCCCGTTATCCAGACATGTGACACTCCACACCGACTGCACCGGGAGCCGAATCTCACTGACGCAGTCGCCGCCCGACCAGAGACGCACGCTGCCGTCCTCGCCGCAAGTCGCGAAACCGTTGGACAACGCCGGATTCATGTTAATACTGAAAAAATATTGGATAGTTCGTAAGAAATCGACCGGAGTGATTCAACGGTCTCACAGAAAACAGGTTTTCTAAAATTTTTAAATACCAAATTAATTCAACAAACTGTATTAGAGCTGTGATATTTTTTTCTCTGATCTTTTTTGAGGTTGGCAATCCACAATGAAGGTCTTTGGAAGTAACAAATGTCCATGGGTGACTGTATCTTTTGTGTCAAATTAATTTTAGTCAAAATACATTTATTCAAATTAGGCTCACAAAAAGAACTTATATAAAAGTAAAAAAATATACAAAATTCAATAAAAAATATTTTGATACTTATAAAAAGCGCTTCAGTGGTTCGGCCTGTTAAGAAAGAAGCACCCAAAAACTCAATAGTATAGACTTTTCAAACAATGATTTAATGTACAAATATTTTATAAACACTGAAATAGCTGAGCAGTTTAAAATCATGGATTTTCGTCATATATATATTCATCAATAGTGTAGTACCCTTTTTTAGAAGTGTTTTTTTACTAGCTTTAAACATGTGTAATGGTAAATCTACATTATTTTTCGGTACCTTATTGAAAAACTTAATATATGTTCCTATAAAAGATTCATCTACTTTATGTAGTCTCAAGTCCGGAACAGCAAGTTTGTTTTTATTCCTAGTATTAAAATTGTGTGAATCACCATTTCTGTAAAGGTATGATAAGTGTGAGAGATAGTTCAAAAGAAGTTGACTGTAGTGATTCTAGGTATAATGTTTTTGTGTAATGTAATGTAAGCCAAAGTAGTGAAAATAGTGTTGTATACATACCTATAAATATAATTTGAATGTCCATAATAAGTATTAAGGCACTGTCCTTTATTACTCCATAGTCTGATGGTTGCATCATTGGAACAACTCAGGAATGATTCAGCACTAGCTACTACCAATGCACGCACACAATCTGTATGGCCTGAAATATTAATAACATGGTATCAGACATAGCACAGGACCTTGAAAATAGATAAACATATATTTTTAATATTTACAAAATAGGAAATACACAGAAATTAAGGGAATAAAAATCTTAAAATATATATTTTATAAGTAAGCTTGTATTATATGAACACAAGATTTAATACACACAATTATAATATAATAATTATATCAGCTGATATTCGTATTACACATCTTTAGATTTATTCTTTTATGAGCAATATAGAAATCTATATATATATCCTTTGTATAACATTATGATTATATAAGATTTACCTGTAAGAGATATGACTAAAGAACCATCTTTTTTCCAAAGTTTTATTGTTTTGTCAGCCGATGCTGTAGCATAAGTACCATTTCCGAGTTCCACCACAGACCACACAGCTGCCTGATGGCCTTTGAGTACAATTGGTGCTGCATTTGCTTTATTTATATTCCATATCCTGGCTGTGCTATCCCAGCTTGAGCTGTAAAATATAATATACAAATAGATACCTACTTATATAATGTAGTCTATATCCAGAAGTCTCAATTAGTTATTTATTTACTTACATTAATTTCATACACTTCTAGAATACAATTACATATGCCTAAACCTTAACAATATCTGAAGATTATTATGACTGATTTGAGATTTTACTAGCCTACCTACTGTGGCAAACATAGTATATTATGATTAAAAATCATATTTATCATAAAAAATTTCAAACTTATGTATCAACATTTTGGTGCATGTACAGATAAATCTACCTGTTTCAGAGTATGGAAGTAATCAACAAATATTTTATTTTAAACACTCAATCGATAATTGTGCATAAACAATAAATTTATTAATTGTGCGGATAATATAACATGTCATGAGACATGCCATTTGAAAGGTCAGTAATTATATTGAATGATTTGTATTGAGATTTACCCAGGGCTGTTAGATATGTTAAAGTTGAAGAATGCTGGGTTTCAGCCCTCTCTTTTACAAATGGAATCAGATATAAGATTTCTCTTTTATTTTTTCTTAAAAATAAATTTATTAGCTTTTATTATAAACACAGGTATTGAATTTAAATTGAAGTAAACAAAAGCCACAAACTAACCTTAAAAGTAGCCCAGATTCTTTTCCAGGGCCAACACTGCATACAGCATTCTCATGACCTTCTAGGTTCATTTGAACCATGCCATCTTGTAAACTGTAGCCTAGAATGGTGTTGTCGTTACTCCCTGTTACTACTATGCCCTCAGGATATGCCTCGCACGGGGGCACCCAGCAAACACAGGATACAAAGTTTTTGTGACCTTTGTAAGTAACTACATTTACAAAATCTTTTAAGCTGAAAATAAATTCAAATTATGAATGACTACAAATGTTGTAATAAATTGTATTAACAAAAAAAAGATAAATAATACTAACCCTTCCGGGTGCCATAACTTAGCCGTTCTATCTCGAGATGCAGATAAAATACAATTTTCTTTAGTAGTAGAAACACATCGGACGTCTAAAGAATGCCCAAATAATACAGCACTAAGTTTATATTCTGGTATAGCCATTGGTAGTTTTGAATAAAGTAATCGAAAGGATGGATTCGGCAATAATATAGCAATTAAGATTATTTCGAACAAAAAACAAAGATGTCAAATCATGTTGACGATTTGACGTTGACATTAACATTTTTAAATAATCTCTTTACTGATAGGTGCTCGATTACTTTTGAAAGAAGCCATAATATTTATTCGAGTATTATTACATTACTATTAATTAAATTCAATATTTAAATGAATTTATATTGAATTTAATTAATATACAATATTAGCGTCGGTGGCTCAGTGGTGTGGACTGTCGCCTTCCTACCGGGAGGGCTGAGGTTCAAATCCCGACACGTACCAATGTATTTTCGAATTTTCGAAAATATATGTACGTTATCCGACGCTCTTACGGTGAAGGAAAACATCGTGAGGAAACTTTCATGCACGCCTGCGAAGAAATTCGAAGGTTGTGTGTGAAGTCGTCCAACACTCACTGGGCCCGCGTGGACGACTAAGGCCTAATCACCCTATACGGGTAGGCTCGTGCCCCTCGGTGGGGACGTCTAATGAGCTGATGATGATGATGATGAAATTCAATATATTTCTTACGAGCATTTCTTCAAATGTAAATCATAACTTTCACCATATTTGATATTATGTTAACATAATTTTCAATGTAACACCACAAGGTAGTTGAGCCTCAATTGTTATGGTACATCATCTTTTGTATGATCAACATTAATTTACTGCTCAGAGTACAGTTAACTCTTGTTACTTTTGAGTAGTAAATTGAGATTATGAGATCTCTTTTTTAAATTAAATTAATAAACAAACAAGCATGCGTCTTACCTGGTGCAAGGAGCAGACCCGAGGAGCAGACTAACATATTGAGTTTTGAAAAGTATCAACTTCCTCCTAAATTCGTATATACCCGCATTGTATGAACAGACAGACACGCCTGGCATATTTGGGATCACTCATGCTGCAACTACAGTTTACAAAAAGTATCAACTTCATACCTAAATTCGTATATACTCGCATTGTATGAACAGACAGACACGCCCGGCGTATTTGGGATCACTCATGCTGCAACTACAAATAAATTATGGTGGTTAATAGCTGATAGTCTCACGGGACTTCTGCATTTACAGGTTTAGAGATCTAGTATGCTTAGTCAACATCGCGGTGAGCTCTTATGGATGACGAATGAAAACGTAGCAGACTGAGGAAGGAAGGACGATCTATTATAAAAAATACTGATATTGTATTACATTCAGGTGTTTTCATATTAATATTTGTTTTTTTTAATGGATACTCGATGAATATATATGTTTAGAGTTCGTAGTTATTAGAATCGTTCGTAGATATAAGTATAGTATCGTAATAGTATCGTTACCGTAAACAGCTCTTTTTCTATTATTAAAAAGTAAACTGTCGAACGTTTTGACATTTCACAGACTACCAACTGTAGAGAAATAATGCGCGAAAAACAAATGGTTGGGTACAATCTTAGATTTTATTTATTGAATAATACTGTAGGTATACTGGAATGTGACTTGTGCTTTATAAGTTAACCCAATAATATTTTTTTTTTACAGTTATTTATATTTGTTGCTAAAGTAATACTTAACGAAGAGAACGAGACAACTATTCAAGTACACACATGAACGACTGTGTAAATCAGATTAAGTATAATTTTTATTATTATTTCTAATCCTTTATGATATGAATAAAATTGAATACAAAAGTGGTCTTTTGAATAGTTTTCTTCTGCTTTTTTGTCACTTTGTGGCGCCAGTGTGACGAGCAACTCGTGCCTATACGGACCAACTCGAAGTTATACATACGTAGTGGAAAAATGGCGTCGACGGTGTGTGTTTCTAGGTGCCGACTCTTAGCAAAATTAGAAATAAATCGTGGATTGTGTTTATTACCAATACTGAGGGATTTTTCAAGTAACAGGGTAAGTTTTCGAATATTTTTGGTAGTCTTGTTTTTAATATAGCTCAGTTTCATAGATGACTGCCGAAATCGAGACTTTCTTACCTATGCACGTGTATGTAGTACATATAGCTATGTATTTGGAGCTGTCAAACGTCACGGTTTTTGTTTTTATTTTGTTATTTTTATTACATCTTCTTCTTAAAATTTCAAAACAAAAATGACTCGCATCGGGGCAAAGTTTCGTTGTGTATCCATACTATATTTATGTAGGATTTATTTATACAATGCGGTAAAGGCTTAATTTGACCGGTTTTAACTTTGTTTATGTGCATAAACATAGCAGTTAGATCTATTTTACTCACAAAATAATTATTGTGTACATAAGACATGAATAAGTGTTGTCTGGTGGCATTGGTAAACTACATATCACATTCTCTCTGTGCTTTAGTGATAAGAATAATTAGTTGAACTTGTGTACCTACCTATTTGGCTACTCTTGTTTTTATATTTTTATTATAATCAAATCACAACACACTACATCCAGACTGTGTTATTTATTACTCTTTTACATTTTAATCTACAAATTAATGGGTTGAACTCAAAAATTATTTATACTTCATTTGACTTCAACTCTTAATTATTTATGCATTAAAATTATTATTGTCGTGTTTTCGTATTTCATTATATTTCCTGATTTCTAATATCGAAAAATTTATATTGTCAACTAGTGAAAAAGTCTAGTTGGAATAGGGCTATTTGCAAAATACTATTAATTTTGGTTCATCAATTTACTTAGGAATTATTTAAGGAATGAATAATATACATACATTTGTATTTGTGTGTATGTGTTCAATGTTGACAAGTAAAAACATTTTCCCAAGTTTTTCTATACCAAAAAGTATGTCAAACATTATTGATGTACACAAATCATTTCACAGGTCATTGGTCTTAACTGTATGGAGTTATCACACAAAACTTATGTGTGTAAATTTGCTTGTAGTAGGTATGTTTCATATTTATGTGCTGTAGGTAATCAATGGTCTTATAATATTAGTTAAATAATTAGATAATATTAATTGGTTTTTAATTTTAATAAAATTACATCTTTATATAACTACTTAAGATTTCACATGTTTAAAATATATATTTTGCCAGAATTGATAGTGTAATTTATATGGTATTTAGTATACCTGTATACCATATAAATAACACCTATATCATTCTCATTTTATAATTCAATTGATGTGAATTTGTTTTAAATCTAGTTTACTGTTTATTGTATCGGCATTATTATAGAAAATATACCAAATTTGAAGTTCCAATAGGAAATTGTTTCTAATAAGGCTCAAGTAAAAAAATATGCTTTTAAACATAATACATTGCCTAATGTTTATGTATTCTTGGATTTATCCATATTATTTAATTGGAATAATGACTGTTCAAAAATAAATCTTGCCATATGCTGATTGAGATATTTATTTAGCTTAAGCCAGATGGTTTGAGATTATCAGTATGATAAGTCCACATTATTGTTTTTTTTTTAAATACAAAAAGTATTAAAAGTTCATCATGTCATATCCTAAAATGGTGACGTAATCAGTCGTGAATTTGTCGTGCCATAAAAAATGTATGGAAATGGTTTGCGTGTTTTCTGAACCTATATTATGTATGTATTTACAAAAAAAAAAGTATGTTTATCACTTGTTTAGTAACCTTACTACAAGATTGCGTAATATCGGGCTAGATGGCGCTGTGTGAATGTCATTAGATTTTTTTTATGACGTTTTCTCAGATAAAAAAATAGCTCTGTAGATCTGTCACATTCAAAGAATATTAATTTAATATTAGTTATCTATAAAAAGTAAGAAATGACAAGTCACAGTTATAGACCACAGTAAAGAATAAATTATTTGAGAACAAAAGTTAATGTGATCTTACAAGAAAAATCTTTTACGAACTACACCATAAATCACAGTATAGATGCACTACATACCACACGGTGATGTCGGCAGTCTTAGTAACACGCTAGAATAAATTATAAATAAAAAGAATTTTCTCTTTTTAGGCAGACATATAGCCAACAAATTATTGATCCTATGGGATTTTTATCCATTAAGTTACAGAACCAACAATATGCTGATCTGTCTTGAAAATCATAAAGACTGATTCACGCCGTTGCCTCTCGGAACACTAGTTTAGGAAAAAAATATATGGGAAAAGATAAAAACAAAATATAAAATCTAAAACATTTAAAGTGATTCCAATTCAACCCGGCTCAAATAAAAATACAATGGCCTTTACCACTCTACTCAATTACTTACATATATTGAAATGGGGTAGCCCTAGAGTGAAGAATGATCATAAGAAAGGATCCTTGGAAGGATTTCAGTATCGTAGCCTTAGGTATTCAACCTCTTTTATACCCTTGTCACCCCAAACCGGCTTCATCCAATGATTTCCACTAAAAGGCGATTGGAGATATCAATCAATAGATTCAAAACAAGGAGGAATGAGAAGGAAAAAAATTAACCCACGTAAAGGAAAATACGTCCCACATAGACTATGTCTTAGTATACAAGCTCAAAAATTAGTAATTTCTTTTTCATATTCATAATCGCATCTGCATATGTATTTGCAAGGTTGTTGCACTTTTAACATTGAGACGAACCCAATGCGGGTGCATTACGTATAGAATGAACGTGTCATTGACGTTAAACTTAAACGTGTTCGCAATGCATTTATTCATACAAGTAGCTACCGTGTACTCGTGATTTTTATAATTTCGATTACCGAATTACCGACGGTCTTAATAATAATGAACTCCCGACCCTATCAAAAGATACACGGTCGTGCTGGTCAATATGAACTTATGAAGTGCTTATTTCATATCGAAACGAAAAACCACAGATAAAAAAAAACACCAATGCTTTATGGTTAGTGTTTTTTTTGTGACATTTTTTAAGACCTTTTTTGAAGAGCACTTCACAACAGAAATGTATACTCGGACAGCTGTGTGTTTAATGATGGTATAGGATAATACAAATATTAATATTAAAATAAACATGCGGTAGCTTAGAAATATTACTCTTATCTAGTCTGTACGGCTATGAGGAAAATATGTCAATGTATAAGTGGTTTCATCTGCAATGTCCTTACTAAACTGGGAATAATTGCTCAAAATTACATTCAATATATTGGGTGCATCCCCGTAGAATTTGAACTCTGTGAGCAAAACTTTTGAGAGCAATAGCCGCACCTCTTGTCCATCATCATCAGCTTATGATGATGATGATGAAGATGAGGGGCACGCGCCAACCCATATAGGGTGTATAGGCCTTAGTCATCCTCGCGGGCCCGCTACGAATTGGGCGACTACACACACAACCCTTAAATTTCTTCATAGGCATGCGCAGGTTTCCTCACTATGTTTTCTTCACCGTAAAATCGTCGGATAAACGTACGTATAATTATATTTGTATTTTTTTTTTAATTCGAAAACACATGGGTACGTGGCGGGATTTAAACCTGCACCCTCCAGATCGGAAGGCAACAGTCCTCACCAATGAGCCACCGACGCTCTTGCCTCCTTACCAAATGAGACAGAAATTCAATTGCATTAGCTTATCAAAGATGTGTTTCATTACCACCTACACACTTAGGTGAGCATAGTATTGAGTAGTAGGGGTCAGTATCAACCGGTGTTGTATCAACCTGACTTTTTTTCAAACTGTTCATTAAATAACATTCTGATGAGCTCTAAGGAATTCGAGTCACGTATATCCGTTAATTTTAGTTGACATATTCAGACAAATGTCCTGCTATGCGTCTAGAATCCTATTATTTTTGCCGCTTAATCAAATTCTTGGCGTGTTCGCACTTTATTTCTGATGTATGATATGATAGACTAATTGAACGCTAAACTAAATGTTTAAACCATTGGTAATTTTTCGTTACCCAGAATGTACTAAGTTTCTGGACTAAAACTTCTTATAAAAATCAACTTTCCGAAGCTGTGGTAGGTTCAACGGTTCGTTCCCGTTCGTCACTCCTAGTTTTGTCCTCTTCGGTTGTCGAGTTGGTTTTTTTAAAATATCCCATATGTCATCCCGGTTGACGAATGGGATTTGAAAAACAAGTCCAGTCGTCACCCCTGATTAAACTTAACATAAAAAACAATAGGTATTACCACGGTTGTTTCGAAGGAATATATTAATATTTTGTCAATTATCTATTTTCATTAGTTATCACTCTTCTCTCTTTAACCTATTGCAGCCCACTCACAGTGTGAACAACTTATGAAACGAATCCCGTGTGACTTACCTTTATTTAGTACAAATACTTTCTGCTTCAGATATGGTACTGTCGTCGTTAGATATATTATACTTTAAAAATGTTTTGATGCTTTTGCACTTAATGAAAAACCATGTATTTCAAAATTATTCTTTGATTTAAGATTCAGCTCTCCAAACCATATCTGTACATTATAACTCGTGGCAGTGCACTGAACTTATGGTCTACTCCACGATATTAAAGGGTTTCCCAGCACTTCATAATAAATTATCCTGTGGTTTAAAATCATATAATCATCATTAAAATAAAATAATCCTAAATAATCCGACGCTCTTACGGTGAAGAAAAACATCGTGAGAAAACATTCATGCACGCCTGCGAAGAGATTCGAAGGTTGTGTGTGAAGTCGTCCAATCCGCACTGGGCCCGCGTGGACGACTATGGCCTAATCATCCTATACGGGTAGGTTCGTGCCCCCTCGGTGGGGACGTTTAATGAGCTGATGATGATGAACCATAATCTTACATCAACATATATCATAATTATATGTTTGTTTACATCTCCTGCTGTGTATTTTTCAAGGACTGTCTGAGTTATGTCTTACAATGACTTGTGTTTAATCCGATGTTTGCTTTTATCTTGTACAAGAAACAACTGTTTTATACAAAGTTCGTGAAATTGTAAATGAAGAGATATATTCCTTATAAAAAGGATACTGAAAATTATGGATTTATTTATTAACGAGGCTATTAAATCGCCCAGATTACTTTACTTACTTTCACTATAAATAAAGTTTGACCTAATGGCTGGACAAATAGATGAGATAAAAGTAGCGAGGGTAACGACCATATAAACGACCTTTCTATTAAAATTACTCGTAGGTTGGATTTCAAGTAGCGGGTAAAATAATTTCGAGCAGTAATTTATGGTTATTTTAAAAGTAAATAAATAAATATCCACCAACATCCACACAGCGCCATCTAGTCCCACACTAAGCGTCTAGCCTGGAATATGGGCACTACACAACGGATAAAAATATTTATATTCTTTTATTTGTAAATGCATACATAATGTACATAGAAACACTCGGACCAAAGCAAACAGTTGATACACAAATGTTTGGACATTACACAATATGGTACTTATTTGTAATTTTATTACCGCTAAGCGTGCGATAGTATGTTTTATATAATAGAAAGAAAAAATATTTATTTGTTGAAAATTAAGTGTTCAACGTACATGATAAAGAACCTATACATTTGTAAAAGAAAAAAATTACTATTTCCCTTTTAAAAACACTTCTCTGTTTAAAAAAAATAAATAATAAAATTTAATTGAAGGATTTTTATCCCTTGTTTGCAAACTTCTATAGGCATGAGAAAGAAGAGAAAGAAAGAGAAAGAAAAAAAATCTTTATTCAAATAAATCTGTTACAGATACTTTTGAATCGTCAATTGTTATTATTATCATATTTTTTGTGACTCTACCACCGGTTCGGAATAAGTAGGATCTTCGAGAAGAGCCGGCAAGAAACTAGAGTTACTCTTTTAATCTTTTTATATCAGTGGTTACAGTTTTGTCATTTACCTACACATAGATTTACAATAATTTATTACAAAGATTTTGTAACTGGAACACTAAGTGCAAGACCACACATCTTTATCCGATAAATATTCTTCTATTGTATAGTAACCTTTTTTCATGAGGGTTTTTTTATCTTTAATTTAAACTGGGTGAAAGGCAATTCGGCAAGATTTTGTGGTATTTTATTAAAGAATGTTATAACCTCTTCAACAAATGATTTTCCTACTTTACTTAGTCTAAGATTTGGGACAGCAAGTTTGTTTTTGTTCCTAGTATTAAAGTTATGTACGTCACAATTTTTTTCAAACAAATGAAGATTTTTGTGGACATAAACTAGATTATGGTAAATGTATTGAGACGCTACTGTTAAAATATCGATTTTTTTAAATACTTCCCGAAGTGAATCACGTGGTCTAGGGTTATATGTTAATTAATTAATTTAATTTAATTATAATTATAATTTAATTAATTAGGTTATAATGTTATCATTTGTCGCCATTGGCCGAATGATTCAAGGGCAGATAATTATCTAATTATCACTGCTGCAAGCTTTTTGTTAGATAGCCAAGATTTTGACATTTATGAACTGTCACTGTGGTGTACAAAAAATGAATCTACTTTATTTTTATGTTTAATTTTACACCACTTTAAACAATTATAGGTTTTTGGATGGATTTTTTTCAAAATGTTATTGTGTTGTAATCCGTGCGTGGTAAAGATTGTAGATTATTTTTTAACTGAACATATGTGTTGAAGATTAATAATATAAAATTTTTTGTTCAAATATAAATAATGCTATTTTTGGGGAAAGATGAAATATTTGTTGTTTGTAAACGGTTTTGGTCAAAGTAAATAATGTCAACACTTGGCAGGCGGGTCACATATACGAGTACGATCTATAAAAGGTTAGGTGGCATAAGAAGGCTTTTCTATGCTTCATGTTTTGTCCCTATCACAGATTTCCCAATACAGGAGATGGGGCAAGCCGCGTTTAAAGTGCGACAAATGTAAGCTCAACGAGCATACACTGGCTGCCAGTTTACGCTCTGTGAGACGAGTCAAGACGCACGAATATTAGAAGAAATTACCGTTTTTTCCAAAATGCCATCCTGTGCAGTTGTAACATGTCATCATCGCAATTAATCATTAAATTTACCAAGAAATATAATAACTTTTCACAGGTACGAACCGAAAAGAAATTGCGACACTGGGACTGCCTATAAACTTGGCGGCTTGTCCAGTCTAATTGTATATTCGGATGTCTGTGGGTCCCTATGTTACCTTTTATTATTGTGTTCTTATCGACCACATAGCACGTAGTCGTAATCAGTTCAAAAAGACGTCTAATAAAAAACAAGGTTTTCAGGATATACAAGAAATTATTAACTTTTTTATCGTATACGAAGGAAAACCATATTATTAAATACTATGTTCCATTCTATGCAAACAAGTATTCACAATTGACATACGACATTTTGAACCAATTGATGCTTCGACATTTGTTAAAATTACGTCTATTTTAATAAAACCGATGCATGAGATTAACTGTGTATAAAGTTCAAAAGGATCCTTCTATAAATATTGTTTGTGTTTTGTTCGACAGGAGTCGTGGTGTAGGCGGTGGCGGCCCATGCGTCGTTCTTTCTTCACGGGTGTATGTGTACATGGATCCAAATCTTCAACGTCCAAAGTCGATCACGACAAATCTGACGGTAAGAGGCAAATAACAAAACAATACTTAGCAATATTGTATATTTGATACAAAGAATAAAAGACCATCACCAAGACTTATAGTACATTTCGTTTCACAATGTTTTCAATTTACTACGGCTATTCCATTTTGCATAGTATATTCTTAGATTACATAATCTAGATGCATACATCTTAGTTACTAATTTATTGGCTACAGTAAGATTAGAAATAATTTAATAGCGGTATATGAATACAGATCACAATTTACGTATGTAAGCGAAGTTTAAACTAAATCCTTTTGACTTACTTCATAGATTTATTACTATTTAAACTATCAAAACACGACTCCAATACTTCGAACTCTTCGAATACCATTTCGCCAAACTTCCCTGTTGTGGTTTTACTGTGATCCACAGTTTCGTTAACATAATAAAACTTCTTTTCAAAACTGTGCACGTCAGCTGATTGTTTTTCCGCTTGTGTCAAACTTATGGGATTCTCGGCAATTTCCTGTTCATTTGCCTCTTCGACAATGTTTGGCTGTGGTTCATTTTTCTTTATATCATATTCAATGGTTCTTTTTTTATCGCTTAGTGTTTTTATTTCTTTTTTCTCTTCGTGTTTCTTGTTATCAAAGGGCGTTTTCGCTATACCTTTGCTATAGCTTTCTAATCGACAAATTTTGTTTTTTACAGAGTTTTCATCGTCGCGATCGTAAACCAATGGGGGATCTTCAGTTATTTGTTTTCTAAATTTATTCCTAGGGTTTTTACATTCATCGGTTCCTGTTAATTCTAAACGACTGCTACAGCTGTTTGATTTAACCAGTTTAAATTTAAACCCTGGGAAACCCTCAGATCGTTTGCTTTTATCTTGAGGTTGGTTGATTTCCTCAGAAGATACATTAGATTTTTGCTTGTCTGAAATAATTTGTTTGTGTTTGTCGGCTATCAGACATGAACATTTGGTTCCTCTGCACTTAGTTTGACAAGAGTAGCAATCCCGGCTGCAGTTCTTTTGAAGACTCTTGATTTCGTCCATTATTGCTTTAGTCATTGGGCTAACGGTCGACCCAGTTTTAGAATTTAAAACTTTGCCACCATAGTATGTTACAGACGTTCCACATTCTCTGATTTTCTTTAGTATATCCGGACTAACATATTGACTTTCACAGCAAAAGTCTTGGCTCATAGAGTCGCAGAGATATTCATCGCTGGAACTGTATGAATTGTCTTTAAGATTTTTATGTGAATATGGACTAAGGGCTTCATTTTCGTATTCGTTGTTAGAACTGAGATCTCCACTAGACACCCCACTTGACAAACTAGCATTATCCCACTTTTTATTCCCAAAATTAGTATCAATTGTTAGTTGGCGAATCACTTTTTTCCTGCCACTATTCTATTGCCTTTAGTTTCTTCGCTTAGGTTCCTGTAAGAAGTAGCTCGCCTCGTTAATCCCACGTTTTCTTCAACTAAAGGAGGATCTTGAGTCATGGGGCTCTTCATTTTCAAAGTATCTTCGAATAGGTTTCTAACTTTCTTTACTGTGTCAGGGTTAGGTAATTCCTCCTCAATGATTTCTTTGTTGACTCTAATAGGGTGATAAAAAAAATGTCTTCGAATGGCATTCTTTGATTTGTCAACTTGACTACATACGTTATCATTTTTCTTCAACAAGGTGGGAGGAATCTTACATGTGTCCGTATTTTTTCTTGGAGCAGGTTCCACCTTAGTTCTAACTGGTTCAATTATTACAATATTGTTATTAACGAGAAGTTCTTGGAAACTATAATCTTGGAGATATTGCAGTAAACCATCAAATTGTGCTTCCTTTCGATAATTAGCGATCATACTGTTTTTGAATAACTCGGATTTCATTACTTTATACCGCACGTGATCGAATTCATCACAATTTTTATCATAACCTTTAGCCTTTATAAGAGTAGCTTGAGTTTTCATGTTTTGATTATCTTCATTAGTCAACTCTACTATTTCTATTTCAGGGGTATCCCTACATAAGTCTGGCTCTGACTTCTTTGGCTTAGGCTTCTCATAAATTTGCGTTTCAGAATCTTTAACGATTTTTTCTAAAGGAGTTTCTTCAATTTCTGAATCACTCTTTACTTTTTCGGTTTCATCTTTCCACAAGTGTAGTTTAGTTTGACTTATTTTCCGTATACTGTCAACAATTTTAACACTTTCTAATGATTTAATAATACTGCATACCGAAACTTCAGGTGTCCGTTTTCCTTCATCAATTTCATTTATTTCATCATCCTTTTTGGTAGTCGAGCTGTCATTTTGTTGAGAGATGTTGGTATTGTTACTTAAATCTTCATCGGATTTAGTTTCTTTTGCTGCTGGAGATTTGTCGATTAACCTTGACCAATAATTTTTGACCGAGTTGAGTTTTTCTTGATACTCTATATCAGTTTTTATTGCGATATTGAGTTTTTCCTTAACGCTTGTTTCATTCTTAGTATCCTCTTTGAGTTCTTGGCTAATATCAGTCTTGTGTTTATCTATCTTGTTTTCTTCTATCTTGTGTTGGTTTTCAGTACATTTAATAATATCTGTGCTATTGGATACCTTTTCCATTTTATTTGGTGTGTTTGGTTTGCTTCGTGTATCTACAACCTGTAATATTTGGGGTCTAGTCATTGTAGTATTCACCTTTTTAATGGGAAACACTGAAGAGTCAGCAGTTTTATTGTTATCTTTGATTATCAGTTTAGGCGGTGGCTTTTCAAATCTATGTTGAACGCAAGAAACTTTTTCACTGGGTTCCGTAAGCTTGGGTATAGTGGCTTTAACTATCTTGTTAGTTTTATGGTTATAAAGGGATCTTTTGGTGTATAGTAACTAGAAGTATCGATAGAACAGTTATCGTTTAAGGAATTTGTAACTTCTTTGATATTATCACAGTTCGTAACTTTCTTAACAGGTTCGTCTTTAGCGACTTTGTCTTTCGGGATTACTGGAGTTTCTTGTTGTGCATTGGTTGGCCGAAAATTTTCTTTTGAATTTTGCGTCAGTGGTGGATCAATGACAATTGTTTGATGACCACTTAAAGGCACTATGGCTATATTTGATTCTGCAGATGTTTTGAAAGATTGAACCCTTGAAAGAAGGGAGTGCGCTTTTATTTCTTCAATCTGCGCTGATTTTACCAATTTTGATTCATTGGGTTTGTATATTGTTTTTTCAACAGTGTTTGGACTAGGTATACGATTAACGTCGTCGTCTACGGGATCACGTTGTCTTAGGGAATAATGTTTCTTTATACCTGTCCTGTACTTTTTATCATGAAGAGACTTGTTGATGTTATCATTTGAAAAGGATTTGGTTATGTTCACAGTTGGTCTATATACAGAATTTATTTTAAGACTTTCAGACTTTGTTATTACTTTATTATTCCTAATCGTACCTTCAATCTCATTTATTTCTCTTTCATTTTGATGAGCATCAGAACTGTAAAAGGTCGCTTCTCTGTCGTCGCCGTTAGAACTTTCTACAGTTATTATAGATTTTAGATCGTCTTCAAGTTTTGTAAAGTTCTGCAACAAATGTGGTTCTGAATATTCGGGTAAATATATAGCGTTATTAGTTTTCAATGTGTTATTAACATTTATAGTCGATTTATTAAGTTGACCGTAGTTGCCGTTACTTTTGGATGAGAGAATTTCTCTAAAGTGTGTTTGGGCTATTTCATATGTGTTTTCACAGTGTATATCTTCTGGATCCTCTTCTCGTAATTGCGCATCAATGCGTTCTGATTTTCTTAAACATTTACTTATGTTAATATCGGGTAAAGAATAATATTGATTTTCTATTAAAGTTGTTACAAATGGTTCTGTTGTAATATTCTTAGTAGACGTGTAATTGCTTTTTGTTGAAAACGTGTCACTTTCTATGTATGTATTACTTATGTACACTTCACTGCTTGGTTTTTTATGTATTTCGTTAAATAAATTAACACTTTTACTTGATAATGAATCTCTTTTGATGTCAGCAAAAGTTTTCTTTTTATTTACTGTTGTGTATATAGGATCAGTTTCGGGATTATTCTCCGAGTTAATAGTCCGCGAGGTAACAGAAACGTTTTCTTTGAATTGTGAGTCACAATACTCGTCTATTTTTTCAGCTAAAGAATTCGCCAAATATTCCAATTTATGTGATTTATCTGAAGAGGCTATTGAAATCGAAATATAGGACGTGATGCTGTCAGGAGGGCTTGATATTGTCCCGTCGTTTTCGGAAACTACAGATTGTGCATCTTCTTCGCGCGGCTTTGATTCACACGGCTTGCTAATGCCGACAGTATCAGTTAATTTAACTTCGTTGATTGGTGTTGCATCTACGTTTTGATTGATTATTGGAATATCTACACATGAGTTGGTTTCACTTTGGTTCTCAGATTGTATTTTTTCACCTTTACTCTTGTCACTTTGTGCGATGGACAAACTATCGTTTGTAAATGATTTTGGAGTATTATTTTTAGATCTATCTCTCTCGTCTATGTCCGTGTCGTGGTCGTCAGTGGTAATGTATAATTCTTTACTGGGAATTGGTGACACTGCAGACCGCTCAGTTTCGGGAGAGCTGTCTTTGTAATTCTTGCGATGGGCTTCAAAATTGTAATGCTTCCTTACGTAATTGGAATCTAAACTATCGATTTCGCTAGGATTACGTGAATGACCGATGCTATCTTCTGAAAGATTCGTCTGTTTTGACTCTTCGTTCAAGTTTGGCCAACTGCCACTAATAGATCTTGAGTGGCGGCTTTCGTTTCGTGATATGGCGTCTTCTTTTTCAGATTTATTGTCCGGTGTTGCAAGCTGAGTATCGTTTTCTCTTTGTCCGTTGATGTCGCCAAAGCATGAGGCAGTGCTATCAATGTAAATACTTTCTAGAACTTCCTCCTTTGTTTGGTACTTCGCTCGACCGGGAAACCTGAAATTTCAAAACAGGCTTATTATTTTCATTATATGAAATCATAGGTTATGGTTTTGGATACCTGATTAGTAATTTGAAATGTAATTTGAAATAATTTTTCTTCACATTAAACGACATATACTTTCGAAAATTTGAAAACCCATTGGTACGTGGCGGCATACCCCCCCCCCCCACGTACCCGGAACCCGCACCCACCAGATCGTAAGGCAACAGTCCACACCAATAAGCCACCGTTGTAAGAATTGATATCTTTTATCTACTTAAGACTATTAATAGAAATTTGACGGCCCAGGTGGTGTAATGGTCGTAACGGCGGCTAGTACACTAAGGGTTCCGGGTGCGATCCCCGGGCATTACAAACATTTGTGTGCATGAACATGTCTGTTGGTAATGGTCTGGGTGTTCCTATGTATATATTTTTTTGTAAATATATATACATATATTTACAAAAAAAAATATAAGTATGTTTACCAGTTGTTCAGTACCCTAACTACGAGCTCCTCCTCGCTCGATGGCGCTGCGTGTGTTTAAAAAATATAATTTAGATATGGTTAAGAAATATCAATTTACCTGTCTTTAAAGCAAGGTTTGTCAAATAAGCGGGCGCGGGGTATAAGCTGTGATCTTTTACTTTTAGCGTGGTTTTGTATTTGTAGATCGGTGAATGTTTCTTCTCTTATAACAGCTAAACTGCGACTGCGTCTAAGATTTGACCCTTCCGGTTCCTTATGTTTACATAATCTTCCGTAGCTACCACTTAATTCTGTGTCTGAGTTGGGAAATCGCTTTTGTAATAATTCTTCTGCGGCCTTAGACCTGGTTAGGTGTTGATAAAATTCGTCTTGGGGTAACTGAACTGGAATTTTATAGTATTCGGCAAGTTTACTTTGATACTTTTCGTGCTTCTTATTTTTGTTCTCGCATGTATCTTTATCCTTTCCCTTGTTTTTTGAATGTTTCCGTTTCTTAGGGCGTTCCTCCTGGCTCTTTTTGGACTCGAGCGAGTTCCGCGGTTTGTCGAACTCAAGTGTTTCCGTGGGATTCTCAAAGTATTGTATGTCACCGACGGTGTTTGCCGCGGACTTGTGCTCGTCCTGACTTGATTTCCTCTCGACTAGTTCTCGAAGGCGGCTTCTTGTGGAGCTAGTGTTGGACGTCACGCTCTCCGGCCGCTTGTGTGGGTACTCCAAGTTTGATGAAGACCGTCTAAATAGGCTTGTCTTGATCGAACCGAAGTCGCCTTCGTCTTGACAAGAAGCCGCTGAGAAGTTCTGGGTTCTTATACGGTCTACGTGATTCTGGCTAGAATACGACGCGACCGAGTCCACCGAATGTCTGAAACACAAAACAGTTAAGATTAGATTAATATGTAAAATTTTGCGGAGAGATAATTCTGTTTGTTTAAGATATAGCTGCTATGTTTGAGTCATAGTTTTTTTATGACGGCATTGTTTCAATATTAGGATAGGACGACGATGTTAAGATAGTTGTGCCCAGCCACTTAAGCCTATCCCAAATTGACATACGGTTCATATGTCGTTCAAGATTTCTGTATTGTCAATGGTCGTGTTATATGACCAGGGAATATTGGCTCGTCGCCAGACCCATGTCATGTCGTTGCCGTCAACGAAATTTTTGATATATTTCAGAACCATGTAGGTAGGTATATTGTGGTTACGTTTTAAAGGCGCATCTTTATTTATTTAAGGCATTAAAATAAATAAAGGTGCGCCTTTATAACTAAATTAAATGTGTGATTGTTTGTTTGTTAGTGATTTAAACATTTATAATATATATAATACTTAAATCTTTGAAGTAAGAAGAAATATAAGTTTTTGTTTTATGTTACCAAATTGTATGATTAGGTAACATAAAACAAATATTTAGATTCATATTACCTTCATTGCTCATGTTGGTTATAAAGTTCTTAAAATATAGCAAGCATATTAACTCACATTTATTGTAAGCGGGAGCATTATTAATAAAATTAAGCTATACGTACAAAATATTTCGGAACGTGAAAAAGGCTTCATTATAGTATTGCCTCATTGTTGTATGTAAAATTTAAGAACTTCGAGTGTCCACCGGGGCCGGGACGGGAGGCAGGAGGCTTGAATATAATAATGAGGATGCTTCGCTTATAAAATTATGCATTCATTTTTCTTCTCGCTTAATCTGTTTTTGGGGTAATATTATTTTGTCATCGGATACCCACTGTAAGGTTATAGCAATATATCTATTAATATTTTATGTTTTAGTATTGTTCTGGGCGGAAGATTAAATGACAGTCGCTACATAGACGAAACCAACATTACGAATAATACTGCAAGGTGTCATGTTCTGAAAATTTAGTAAATGATGTGAATTCATTTATTATTCACAAATAAGAACTTTAAATAAATGTTTTATAAATACTTATTTTAAATTAAAAGTCACATGTAGATACATTACTATTAATTATATTAGTTCATGGCTGCCTTAACTGAAATTTAAATAAGCAGAGGCTTTTCGAATGTAATGACGAAGCGAAAAATGGAGGTAAAGATTTCTAAATCCTGGAACCAACCATTTTCAATGGGCCCATAAAAACCTCTGCCGGAAAATGTTTATGCGAGTAAAACAATCGTCTGCGGCAGATCATTTGAACGTTAGCCAAAACGCCGGAGATAAACGCGCGTTCGCTATTGTGGGCTGGCTCCAACGTAATGACACTAAAAACTTGACTTACAATAATGCATTGCAAACCGTAATGGACTATTTTCAGAGTTTTTCATGATTTTAAAATAAAAATAGCATTCAAATGGATACCACACCTGGTCGATATGCATCTGTCTGTTATACACACAAGCAAATGAAGTAAACACTAAACATTGAACTGTAATGCTTTTGCTGACTTGTAAAGAACCTGACAGTATTGTCTCGGCAAGACTTATTTAAAATTAACAAAATAAATGTAAAAAAAAGTTTGGGAACCTACACTGACATGTTTCAGGGTAAAGCCAGGAAACATGTTACAACAATAAACGCACAGAACTGTATAGTCGGCGTCCCTAAACTCCTGTACAACCTGGTTATTTATCCAGTCCGATATCTGAAGGTAACGGCGTGTGACCGGTGTTAGGTAGTTCATTTTCCGGGAGGCCGTTGTTAAAAATGTTGACTATAAATATTCATGGGGCCACTTCAGTTTCGTGCTCTTTCGGACCGCTTCGGGAGTGTTGTTTTAGGAATACTTCCAAATATTTTTAAGTGGCTGCGAATTCGGCCGATGGTTTCATATTGCTAAATGAATGTTACTAATTTTGTTAGGTTGGGACATTGTATTTGACATACTGTTACGTCGGCTGTGGGTTTAAAAATTGACTATTACAGTTACAATGTGGAAAAAAAATCTCTTTTTTATCATTGAATGCCCTATTATCATTGATCAGGTCCAGTATAAAGCACAATAACTAGAAATGTCTATTTCCTCTCCTTATTATTACTACTGTGTAAGTAATACGTACTAAATTACCACAGTGCTATAAATTAACACAAAGTATTAAATTGATCGTACCTGGGCGAAGTTCCAAATATTATATATAACATAGAGATATGTAACACATATAAACAATATTATTATTAGGATAAGTGTTCGTATTAAACAACTGTTAGTATTATTTTTGGACGTTATTCAAGTATAACAAATAATTATATACGAAGCAAACAAGAAACGATATTATAATATTAGTAATCAATTAAGGCCTTAGGTATTGGATGCGATTACTGCATAGCATCCTTTGCCTGCTTAGCATTGAATTGGAAGTCATTTCGGGCAAACTATAGAGCCTTGTTTTATGACGATTTCTGACTTCAATGGCTGGGCATAGAACTTCCCCGTTTTGTGTCAGATATCCCCGATCTATCGCTTTATTTTCTTCATTTAGCCTCTACCAGGTCTACCTTTAGCAAGTCGTCGACGTACCGGACTAGAGGCCGTCAAACATGTTTTAGTTATGAAGCGAATTTTTATTTGCCAGAGGTTCAGCATAAAGATGTGTTAATGTTGAATAGTTGTCACATATAAGCAGAAATGCTTTATTGTGAATTTTATTTCATAAATAATGCTTCAAACCCAATCAGTTGTTTAAATATATTCAATTTGAACAGGTGAAAGATTTAATATTCTATGACTCTGTCGAAGTTTGCATCCATTCAGATTTAGTTTGCCGTTGACCTGACCACAGCCGCAGTGGCAGCGCTAGCTATGTTTAATTTATGGTATCAGGTTTTTTATTTCGAACTGACTATTGCTGTCGTCCGCAGATGGCCTTTACAGCTTCACCGGGCAATTGGCGAGCGCAGATGGCTTTCAGCCTTAAATTTACACAACGAGCCTAAGGGCGTCCCCGAACGGGATTCGAACCTCGGCTTAGGGCGTTGCGGGGTGGTCTTGGCAGCCTATGTGTTTGGGCAGAAAAGCGGCCCGGTACACGCCGGTTACGCGAATAGGGACTGTGCGAACCTACAGGGACACGCGACGATGGCCCCCGCCGGCGGGGACGGAATCTCGGTTGTCGATTTGTACAGTGTTGTATAATATTGTGTTGTTTGTAGCTATTCCGGCCGCCGATGCGGCGGCGACCGTGATAGGGTCGTCTGGGACGGGTATCGGAAGGTATTTGTCAAACCTAGCATACGTCTGAAAGCTCGGTTGGGATCGTAATATTCTTAAATGGCCCACCCACATTGTTGAAAATCAATGTATTAATCTTGAATCATCATCAGCCTACAACGTCCGTTCCACTTTTATCATAGTTATGGGTCTTACTCGTAGTTCATCACGCGGGCCCAAAGTCGATTGGTGGGTGTTAACTTTTGTTACAATGTTGTGTTAATCATGTATAAAGATTTATTTATAAGTAAAAACATTTATTTGATCCTAAAAGCTTTGAATACAAATTTATTAGACTGTCCTTAAAATATTTTAGGCTAAACATTTGGAAATGTCATTCGCCCAAAATGCATCAAGCAATTTGACAAGAGTGGAAAAAAATTCTTTGAGGATTATAAGGGTTTATGTAATAATGGGCACTGTATACTCGCCATAAGGAGGAAAATGGTGTATGGCCTTATAAAAGTTGTCTACGCCATACTTACTTTTCTATTCATTAATAGATAACAAATTCTATACATGCTAGTGCATATGTTTGTGAAAAAGAATATCAGTACGTATTTCATTTAAATTTCAACAAAGTACAGGAAGTCTTTTAGAGTCGATATTTAGGTATTCATTAGTTGATATTAAGATCCAAGATTGGATTAATCTAAGAGAACCTTCGTTGCCGGAATTCAAAAACTTGTGCTGCAAGCACTTTGGTTTTAGCAGTCTTATGTATTGTCTCCTACGTAAGTGCAATAATTGCTATATACAGGACGATCCCAATTTACAGACGTGCGTCGCATACGAGAACAATAGCCTATTAAAAAAGGGAAGTGCAGGTTTTCCGCGTGGCTTGCGTCTGCGTCCGATTTCCCAATCTGACCCCAAGCGACGGATCTGGTGTGACCTAATTTGCTCTACACTAAATTAAACTACAAAAAATATATTTAGCTTACTAAAACCTAGCTAGATAAATATTCTTTCAGAATTAGACCGAAAAAGCAGGTTTGATGAAAAAATGAAACTGCACTACGCCTGTCACCTATGAAGACAGACGTGTGGTCTCTTCAAAACTATAGATACAATTACTATTATTTGTAAAAAGGCTGAATAAGAAGAAACTTAATGTCGACGAGATGACCACCACGATTAGTTTGTAGAATATATAATAATATAAAGGCAAATAGTATTACAAGATGTATGTCAGTGGTTAAGGCAAAGACCGTACCAAATAGTCACTTTAAAGGCCAACATGACTCGTTATTTAAATAATTCATTTAAACTGTGCCGCTACAAAATACCTAAAAATCGTATTGAATAAATAAAGTAGGCCAAGCAAATCCCGTTTTACAAGAAGTTTACCGGGAGAGACTACAATAACAGTGGAGTCGAAACTTGTAAAACGTTCAATTCAGTGCCTGCAACCATAACCATTTTAATCGAAGAATGAAAAATGCTTCGTTTTTAAGTTGTACTTATATTTTCTAAATAAATTATAAAATACGAGTATGTAATAATAACCGACTCGTTTAAGACCTGTCGTTTACTTGGGTATGATCTAAATGTTTGTTTTCCTCTTACTTTAGTTGTTCTTAGTTTTGAATGGTTTTTACGTACTCGTGCAGTTTAAAAAAAAATTCAAACTCAAATTTTTATTGCATGTCACATTACATAGATAAGATGGTACATATACAGGTTTCCCAGTAGGTATACATGTGACGTCTTGCAAGGACAGCAAAATGATGGGAGTCTAACTAGATTTCTTAACAACTATTATATTACTATCAGTAAAGTAGGACACAATATTTTAACTTTTAACAAAATTTAAACATGTATTTTTATGTGTTATCGTGTATTATTTATTTGTTTATTTTATTTATTTATTTAATATTATATTAAATAAATAATCATCCTAATTTAATCAATTTTGAATTGAACAAAAAAATAAAACGATTGTAGATCTTTGCAATGTAGGCGTCGCGTCGATGGGCACGTCGCTGAAACAATTTGTTGAATTTTAAAATAAAGATTTTAACTTTGATAATATTGTACGAAACAGATTTTTTTTTAGTTTTATCGTATCAAATGATCGAGAGTTTCCTTGTTAGTAAGCTTTAAGAAAATTACAAAAGGTTATACGAGGAGATACAACCTTTTAAAGAAAATTAGATTCGTTTGTTTCAACGTGATGTGATGATTTAGTTTAAAAATAATAAATTATTTTGGTGAAATGTGTCATTGTTGTTGAATGAGAGATTCATCATTTTTAATAATCAATGACAAAGTATTTATACAACCAACGTAGCGCGCTAACTCTAAATCTATGATACGATCAGTTAAATAAGTGAAACTTCACCATTTATTTTACACTTCTCTAGCTTGCGTCATAGTGTCTGTAAGTTACTTTACTATTCCGTCCACGTTGCCAGTACCCAGAACCTATCTAATGCACTCACTCGTGAATTCACGGGAGGCCTTCAAATTGCTTCGCTCTCCGCATGTGTGCTAAATGAAGTAATGTTATGTTAGATGTTGCACACAATGTAGTTGAAGTGCAATACCTACGATGCTAGTCCACTTTCATGAGTTGACTTAAATGTAATGTGATTTATAGCCGCATTAGATTAATCGTTTTTTACTAAGACTCATTGAGGCGGTTTATCATAAAGTTTTTTGACATGTTTATTCGATAAATATCAATCCTGTTTACGGAACACAAACTGTAAATATCATTATGGTCATCTTATGAAGGCTAAATATATGGTTACCCAATAAGACGGGTGCATTCAAAATCCAACACAGTATCCTTAAATGTCATAAATATTGGGCGCGAAGATATTTTAACAGAGTCACTGTTTCTCTCTCTAATGTATTGTGTATATATAATTACGAAAAAGTATTTAATAAGAAAAAACATTTGATGATGATGAGTCAATATATTTAACTATCCACAAAAAACTGTAGTGTTGTAGAAACCCATCAAAACTTGAGTATCATATACTTATATGTACCTTCAACTTGGCAAACGAGCATAAGTTTTAAATCTGCACGGCTATATAAGTTTGTCAGGCATCAGTTCCAGATTTGAGGAAATCAGGCTTAAATCCAATCGCTAGCCGACTTTCAAGTTAAATCCAAAGGATTTCCAATAGTTCTGGAATGGACTTCTGGTATTCTACCCTGCTGAACTGGGTCAAGTACTAAAATACGATAGGTTACAAATATATAAATATGTTTTTTAATTATTTAATCAATCATGTTGCTTTCGTTACATATCTAACCACCAAATCGATATTGTTACGGATCCATGACTTGAAGTAATTATTTAATACAAGTAATTATGTAGTCTGGTACCTTGTGCCAAAATGTTTGATGAATTAATTAAACTCATCATGCCAGAGTAGATAAGAGTATCTGTATGTTTTTTATTTATGTATGGTTGATACAAACATAGTGTAATTACACTAGATGGCGCTACCCGTCAAACAATAAAGTTTTGATACATAGAATTCAACAAGTAGATAATTAATGCGAATTGCTGTATTACTATGGTCAATTAGGCAAGGATACTGTTATTTATTATTAACTAAGATAAACGATAAACTAACTAGATGCACAAAGTCACTCAAAAAGTGTCCGCGGCAAAAGTCTGCTCATCGCGTCAGATGATGACGATTATTTCATGTTACTTGCTGCTGCGGAACCCTCCACGGGCGAGTCCGACTCGCGGCTTATTTTTATTATACATAATCACGTCGCTCGCTACATGCCATAGTCATAATAATATCGTGGTTTTGATTTTGTACCCTTTTATGATGCTATGATATTTATTGTCAAAATTTTAATGAATAATATTATGTCATAAATATAACAATAAGTCAACGTATGTGTACTCAGTGTTTGTGCGTCAAGTTAGTTTATTGTTTATCTAAGATTATTAAATGCTTCTTAGTAGCGATAGTTTACCTATGGGTAGGCTTGTTAACATAATTGCTAAGTAAGTAGATATTATTTGGGTTTTCGGTCAATTAATGTTCGTGACCAAGTTAAATTCGTGATATCTGGTATACCTATTAGTGACCTTAAAAATAGTGCCATAATTTTCGTTAATAAAGTTTGTATCAAGTAGGTAGTTTAATTCAGTGTCCAATTAAGCTATCGTGGGCCTATTTTCCTTAAACCAACGTATAATGGTTAACCTACTTACAACACAATGTAGAAAATTCGAATGAATTTAATATTGTTTTCCTATGTTTCTTATTTTTTTAATGTTATTTCCAGTCCGTTTATGACTTTACATTGCGTGATGACAAAATGCGTGCGATCAGAAAAAAAGCAATTCTCAATAATTGAAGTAACAAATATGTTCTTTACAAATTTCGCTTTTCGATGTAAAAAGAGCGGACGACATGCCGACAGTTTAAAATTAGACTTTAAAGATAGAACTTTCGTGTTCCAATGTCAAGTTTTATTTCGAGACATGAAACAGATGAAAGTCGTGATTTTGGTAAACACACGGTGTCGTTTATTGCTATGATCTTACGAAATCTCGAAGATTAGCTTAAGTGAATGGTAGTCGGAAAGTTTATGTTAAACTTATGTGGCTTATCTATGAAATATAGGTATAGCTAAAGGTCTTGATCCTTTATTCTGACAGTAAATATTACGGCTGATACAATATATTTATTTTTACCAGATCAAAATAATTTTGAATCCAAAAATTAAGTATTTTTTATTTAATTCTTTTGAAACATACCAAAGTTTTAATATTAACCACCAATATTTTTTGTTTGTAAAGTCACCGAAACGTCGAGATTTTAATACGAAAAATGTTTTTATTTATTAATAGTAAGAATATATTATTAGCTATGACGTTAAGCACAAATAGGACAGAGTTCTGACATAAAATTATCAAGATTTCATTGATTTCATTCCCAGTGAAAAAAAAAGGTTAGATACGTTCAAAAGCGTTCAAAGCCCAAGTTGATCTTGATACATTGTTCTTGAGTGCATACCGAGACAATTAACCAATAAATGATTACCATCATGTACGTGTAACTCTCACTCAGCATCCGCTTTCTTGCGGCCGTGACACCCCAGTTGCGATCTGTGTAATGGTATGTACATTCCATCATTATCCACTTAGCGCGGTGTGTAAGTGTAGGTGTCCGTTACTGGTTATAACACATGTAATACGATGAAATGATGAAAAACTATATTGTTTTATCTCATCAAAACTACTTATATGCATAATAATACTTGTACATTTTTAAGTTCTAAGTTAACGATCTGATGGCAAGTGGCAACTATCGTTTAAAATACCAGCATCGCTTTTTATACTTAAATTTAAACTAAAAAAATTAAATTTTTAATTCATCTTTATCTCCTAAAACTAAAAACCGAAAAATGTATGTTAACTTCATAAATACGATTTACGTTATAGTTGCGTCTGAGCTTTGCAGAAGTACTGTCGTAGGGGACCTAATACCTCCTCATGTTACATATATACGGTATGCGCATATTTCAAAACTTCTTAGTATGTTGAGCTTGTGTCTTTTGTAAACACAATTTTGTGAAGTGGCGTGTTACTGAAAATTTCAATTCTGTTACGTAAATGTTTGTGTCGAAAGCTTTCATTTGTTCTCGAGTGAATGTTTACACGTATTTGTACTCGTTGTTATCTACGTACATTATTGAGTACACCTAATTATATTTATTTGTTTTTCGTGAAGAAAAACACAACATTTTGTGCTTGACCTGATTGTTTGCTAGGTGGCCATATTATTTTCTCCGTCTTAAACTTTTTTATACATATTACATTATTAATCTGGCAATCCACTGCGAGACGGGACTCTTAAATGAAATGGGAAACATAATTTATCTAATTTTTAACGCCCGCGTTAAAAGAAAATCAAATGCCTAAAGGTACCTAGATTATTAATTCTGTGATGATAAATATTAAAAATAAATAAAGTGACACTAAATTTTCCTATATAAGTTTAAACAACTAATGTAATACTCATATAAAGGTAATAATTAACACACCGATATAACAAACGGAATAAACTTATCTGCAAACATCGAGGGCGCACCTAACCTATTCCGAACATCTGTCCAGAACTGCAAAAGCCAGTTGCAGTTTCAATTGTATAACTTATCTCGTATACAGTTGGTACTGTCATCGCGACCACGGAGTTATCGCAGCGGTCGATAGCAGCTTGCGCCGGCTTCGGAGATATGAATTTGATCAAACTTTATCTTTTAAGATATAACATTGTAAGTAAAATTTATATTAAAAAGCATTATCATTTAGTAGTTATACTAAATAAATACATCCTATCTTTAGGATGGTAGTCGTTAATATCCGTCACTCCGTTTGGACGTGCGTGTTGGATTCAAGCCTCAATTTAACTTTGTAGCCATGCTTTGTGGAGTGTTAGGACGTAAAAATATATACTTGTAATTGAACAAAAATATTGTATATAATAAATACATTGTAGTACTAAAAAACTTTTGATTTTTAAAATAATGATCGGATCATTAATTGTGATGTTTCTTTGACGAGCGTTTGTACCTATAGAATTAACGACAGAATGCGTATTCAGTGCAATAAATCTTTTAGTCATGACAAGAAAACTATGCAACATTTAGCCGAACGTAAGTATTAATGACATGGGAGCGAATGACGATCCGAAAATAAACGTGTGTAAGAATTATTTGCTCACCACTTTTTTTGTATTGAGATGAGAGAGATATGCAGTTTGACACAGTTTTATTTAGTGATGTCTATTTGTGAAATTATGTGATTAATTGCCTCATAGAAACTAAGAGGTGGTAAAAGCTACCAGAATAGAATTTTCGCTCACAATGAAACTTTGCAAGCTTGAGCTTTTAATTGAGATATAGCATCGTTGTATGATTTGCTAAGTGCAGCGAACCAAGGACCAAATACATAAATCAGGTTGGATTTGCCCTTCTAACTTTGTAGGCTTTCTATCCAAAATGTTTATTTAATGAAAATGCTATGCAGTAAAACTATATTCAAATTTTGTTTGTGACGAATCTTGTGTTTTAAGCATAGATATAGGATATACAGTGCGCTAATTCTAAATCTATGGTTTTAAGTTTGAGAATGGAGGGGCTATTTGTTACGAACATCAAATAGGTGCCTTATAAGTGTTATAAGTCATTAACTATTTATTGTGATTGAATTTTAGTTCACGACAAAATGGATAAGTCAGAAAAACTTTATGCAAGCGAAGGAGGTTGTTTGGATTTTTAGAAGTGTAACGAATGTCATAGACCTGGTTACGAGTATTATGTTATGGTTAAAAGTAGTTATGTTTTATTTGAACGGCAGGTTGTCAAACTCCCTAATGTTTGATAAGTTGTAAACACTTTCGTCATGACATGACTCCTAAGTTGTTATTTTAAAGTAGGTAAGTAAGGCATAATAATGTGAACCGGTTTCATAAAGCCTCAAAGTGTTATGTTTATGACACTGTGTAATACTGTTGTTGTCAAAGATATGGAAGGTCGTAGGTACCAAATGTTACACGAGTCTAGAAGTAACGGTTCGTTAATAGATTTAATGTAAACATTTAAATGAACACTTATTTTGAAATAATAGTTCCTAATTAGCAGTTTCATATCTTCATGCTTATTTACTTTTGCGTTAGGTACAACATCAGCCAGTATTTAAAAACATAATGTAACGAGTGTGTTAAAAACCCGCTCTAGTGTATATCGTGAAAATGTTAATGAACTTTTCAAGTTTAAATTATGAATAAAACCTAATAAATGGTTCGTCACCAATAAATGAAAAAATGTTTAACAATTACGTTAGAATTTCATACTTATGTTCTTGAATTTGTCTTCGTGGATGTTATTCAATCTGTCACGGATATACAAAGAGATCATTTTTTGTTATTATCGTGCAAAAACCAACCGTTATTCAATGACCGTAAAATACGTAAATAATTGTCTGAATGATTGAATCATGCGTTTTATTGAATGCGCTCGAGGTCTCTATAATAATTAATACAGTCAAGGGTTTTAATATTATTGCAAAATAATAAAGTATGCCTTTTTATATGTCCGTTCTTACATCGTGTAGGATATACTACTCAACACTTAAAAAATATCTGACCCAATTCATATTATTTCATAATAAGCTTGACCAATATAAAAATACTGTATGCATTTTATTTCGATATCACATCTGGTTATAGGGATAAATATTTTTTTATTTTTTTACCTACCTACAAAAGTTAAAATGCGGGTAGTCCGGAAACTTATTACTTTTGCAAATTGAACATAGTGCATTTGTTAGTATATTAACTGACTTCTAAAATATCGCTTGAAAAAACACTTTCTGACTTAATTAAACAGTGCTATCAAGCTTATTTTAACCGTGTCGTAAGGAATCAAGACAAGTCATGGGTTCCTAAAGTGTGCTGCTTAAGATGTTATACATATCTCAATGGTTGGTGTAAGGGAACAACTAAAAAAATGCCATTTGGTACGCCAATGGTGTGGATGGAGCCAACGAATCATGCCGTCGATTGTAATTTTTGTTTAACGCAATTAAAGGGGTTTTCTGAAAAATCAAAACGTAGTATTAAGTATGCCAACGTGCCATCGGTAATAAAGCCACATTCTGACGAGTTACCTGTTCCTGAGTGCCCAGTGAATTTAATTCAGACAGTTGAAGTCGACTCGAGTTCGACGGATAGTGAAAATAGCGAGGACTCCCAATATGTCCCAAAACGTGCATCTGAGCCACTTTTATTGAATCAAACTAGGCTTAATGACTTAATAAGAGACTTAAATTTACCCATTGATAAGGCAGAATTATTGACATCCAGATTACAGCAATGGAATCTATGTGAATCAGATGTTAAGGTATCTTTTATTGTAAACGACATAGCTCACTGGTTCCGTACTATTCTAAAGAAGATGGCTTAGTTTTTTTGCAATGATGTAAATGGATTAATGGCACAGCTTGGGCAAAATGTAGCTGCTGAATGGCGTTTATTTATTGATTCCTCAAAAAGTGGCTAGAAAGCAGTATTGTTACATAATGGAAATGAGTTACCGACCTTGCCCCTCGCTTATAGTGCTAATTTGAAAGAAACTTATGACGTTATGAAACTTTTATTAGAAAAAATTAAATACAGAGATCATAAATGGCCAGTTTGTGCAGATCTTAAAGTGGTTGCTTTGTTAACAGGCTTGCAGTTAGGCTATACAAAATATTGTTGTTTTGTTTGCGAGTGGGATAGCCGAGCTCGAGTTCAACATTTTATTAAAAAAGATTGGCCATTACGTCACTCTCTAGTAGTGGGCCAGAAAAACGTGAAATTTGAACCATTGGTTGAGCAAGATAAAATTATTTTGCCGGCATTGCACATCAAACTGGGTCAAAAATAAGCAAAGAAGGTGCGGCTTTCCAGTTTCTCAAGTAAAAGTTTCCCAAGCTTAGTGACGCGAAAATTAAAGAGGGTGTTTTCGTAGGTCCAGACATAAAAAAGCTGATTCAAGATCCATCTTTTAAATCTGCTCTCAATAATATTGAAAAACAAGCATGGAACGCTTTTGTCGATGTCACTAACAATTTCATGGTAACAAGAAATCTGAAGATTTTCGCGAAAAAATAACAGTTTTATTGGACTGCTACTATAAAATGGGATGCAATATGTCACTTAAGTTGCATTTTCTTCACTCGCATTTGGACTTTTTCCCTGAAAATATGGGATCAGTCAGTGACGAAAATGGCGAACGCTTTCACCAAGATGTTGTTGCATTTGAAAAGCGATTTAAAGGCAGATGGGAGCCTTCTATGCTCGCGGATTACTGTTGGAGCCTTATAAGAGAGACCCCTGCTACTGAGTACAAGAGAAAAGCCAGCCACTCCAAAAAAACTACGCCATTTCGATTAAATAAGAATAAAATTATGGAAAATTCGTGATTTCGGACATGGATGTTTATCTGGACATTGAGATGTGATGGTGTGTGTATATTTGCATATTTTTATTACTTTAGTGGCAAGAAATAGTAATCACATAATGCGACCTCAGATAAAATCAAAAGTTGAAAATTTGTTGAGTAGTGATACCTTCCATTCAAGTGGTTTCTATTTATTAATTCGTATAAAGTGAGTCAAAAAAAGGTTATACGATGAGATAAAAACTTGGGATATCATACAACTATATCTCCTATTAGCTTTACATATTTTTTGCAGATGAGCAACTCATCTGCCTTGAATATTTTTGAATTTGGTGACACGCGGAGAATTTTATATGCGATAATTCCGAAAAGTACCAAATTTAAGAAGAAGCACCTTGAAACGATTTCTAGATTAATGTACGCTTATAATATATTATATGATTGTGTAATTTACGTAAAGATAATATTTAAATTTGCACTGCAAATATATAAACGAGTTAGTTCCCAACACACACTAATTTCATTAAAGAAATTAAATCAAGATAAATCTTCGCTCTCGTTCCAGACTCCTAGTTATAAAGTAGGTTATGTCTACGGATTAACTTGGTTTTGGTTATTTCTAAGAACAATGAATTACTTTTCTTCGATCTCTTTTAAACGAGAATGCCAGCTGTCGTTTCCGATAAAGGTAAATGAAGAGGAAACAATTTGAAAATTGAGTTTCTAGTTCCTCGCAATCCATTGCTGGTCAAAAGTCATCCAATTTTGCGACAGATTTACCATTCACTGGGTTGGTAATATAGGAATGCTGCCACCACGTACGAACATTGGAGACCGAATTACTTAAATTTCATAAGTGCTTAGGCTAAACATGACAATGGAATGCAAGCAATGTAATAAATGGTTTTTAAATGTGAATGTTTTTAAATTGGATGATATTTAGGAGCAATAACTTTCTTCATATGTTTTATTTGTAAATAATTATTTTCAAACATCGAATAATAAACAAAATACTTTATATAATTTTAGACTGACCATCATGTTCCCCAATCTCTTGAAGCTGTATCACAACACATCGATGCTGACGTATCGTTATAGTTGTTGTTATAGTAATACTTTTCTAAGAGATGGTGATTAGCGGTATATAACGAAAATAATAAGACATTAGATTCATTATATATTACTTTATTTCTTTTGATTTTGTTTTTGGTTAAAACATAACATGGTGTAAATTCGAATTGTCACGGGCAATAACTACCCGCATGATCGGTGAATATTGGCTCGCGGTCAACCGCCAATGGTGCAATGGTGCTAAGGCCGTCCGGAAACGAGAAAGGCTCACAAGTTTTTAACCTAAATTAAATCTTGAATTTCGAACGAGGATAACCGTTGCTGCGGTAAAGTAAACGATGTAATTACTTTCTGGAAAGTTTGTTTCAATGTCGCTTCCCATTTTATGCTCATTGTTAAATAATCTCGTGTTTACGCGAGTAATCTGCAATGCAGATGTCCCGTTTGGGGCAGTGATATTTAGACCTGTTATATTTAGTTTAGATGTAAATAACATTCGCTTGTTGTCTTGGTTGGAATAAGAATCTGCAACAATGTTTTGTGCTGTGTTTGAGTACTTATTTTAGTGAAATTATATAATTTTTATTTACTAAATGGCACTTGCAAGCTACTTGCATTCAGTAGTGTTGGTTATCCGTTGCATCTAAGTCATTTGGTAGAAGATAAGGAGTTTTATTATTGTAAATGCAAAAAATGCCACAACTATAAAATAAAATATTATCTTCATCAATGCACATCATTTAGCGAAAGCGTGATGCACACAAGGCTATGTAATGATTATGTTAGTCTTCGTTTCAATCACGATCAAGGATAAATCACTTAGAAATACACGAACACGGAAGCAGTATTTTTAAAAAATGATCGTTTTTGTTTGAAGGTGCATAATGATTTATAATTTTTTTTATATTTATCAGTAGGTACGTATCGGTAACGCGAATAGGGAATGGTCTCATGGAATCTTAACCTTTAAATACTTTAACTTCAGTATCTCAATCGATTTAGAAAATTCAGTTTACAATTGGTTGTCTTTTAAAGTCGTCATTACAGAAGACAATTAGTTACATTATTAAGAGAGCTATATTGTAAAAACAAAATGCTTGTTGTTGTTAATTTGTTCTTAGACCTAAAAGTCTCGAAAACCTTTTCCAGTAATTAACTATTTCAGTCGAAGAAACTATGTTGTGTTCCACAATTTTATTGTACGTTTTAGCAAAGATTCTGTTTTCAAGAGGTAGATATTGGTATCGAACTGTGGTTACACAATCTAAGTCTGTGAATTTAGCAAGGTATTGATATGCAACGTCTGCTAATTATTCTAAGGCCACTCTAATTTGTAATAATTGTACTTCTTTCAGAAAAGAAACAATGTGTTTCTATACTGAGAGAATATCTTTAAGCATGTAGTAAGTTTAATTAGTAAGTTCAAGATATTTTTTGTGTGATCTTAAGAAATCACGTTCTGTACCTTACAAGAAATTACCATATATGAAACATAAACCGAATTAGTAACACTGAAGGGTGACAATTAATGACATAAAACGGAGAAACGTGTCGTCACTGGCCTATGCATTGCTTTATTTTAGAACCGTTATAAATAAATAAATAAATATCCACTGACATTCACACAGCGCCATCTAGCCCCAAGTTAAGCATGGAGTCTGTACTAAACAACGGATCATACTTATATATGTTTTTGTAAATACATACATATTATACATATAAAACACCAGACCATTACAAACTAGACATGTTCATGAACAGAAAAGTTGTACTGCCCGGGATCGAACCCGGAACCCTTGGTGTTGCAGTCGACGCCCCAACCGCAACACAAATGGTCGTTAGTGATTTTTTTTTGATAAATCGGCCATTGCCCGGTAAATTTGCGAAGGTCATTAGAAGTTAGCAGCGAAAAATCCTAAACAAATAAAATTGCCCTCGCAGGACAAATAGCGGACAGAGGAGATTTGCTTCAGATTCTCATCGTTTTAGGAACTGGTTCTTTAACTCGGTCTTTTTATTAGATGATTGGTCTCATTTTCAAAGACAACCCAAAAGTGTTCCCATATTACTTCCGCAGAATACTTTGTCAGTAATAAGTACACTATAACTTAGTAAAGTTTATAACTGGAAGCATAGAAAGTTATATTGTAGTAAACCATGTCACACATAAGTTCTAACAGCCATTATTAATTTTAAAGCCAGTTGTGAACTTTCAGTAGGTACTCGTTACGACTTTCATGCTCTCTGTTATGCATGGCATTTTTAAGATAGTCTTCGCTTACATAAGCTGCATGTAAAATTAAATATTGTATTTACAATGTCAGTATAAGTAGCTAGTGAACAGGTTTTCATGATAAGAAATTCGATTCTAAAGTTCTTAAGCAATTTCACTGAACCTTAGCAAAAAGGGCAAATACTTCTCATTTCATTCTGCCGATTAAAAAGTGTAATCGCGGAAGATGGTGCATAAGTCGAATGTTTGCGGAAACAACTAGCACAATATAGAAAAAAGTTGTTAATGTTTACAGTCTGTAACTGCATTGCCTCCAATCAAAATAGAAAGAAGTTCAGTAAATATATTTGAAGCAGAAAATTTATATTCGAGAAAAAAGTTTTAGCAGTTATTTTTTACAAAGGACACTAATACGTGTCCACAATCTGTTACTCAAGGGGCGCCAAAAATGACGTGATATATTTAAGGGGAGGCGGGGCTCGAGTCTAATCTCATCTAATCATATGTTGGGATCTCGGCAATATCAAACAATTTTTTTTGATTGAAACAAAATATAATAATTATACTATTTTGATTCATTTAATCCAGATTGTAGGTAAAATTTGCTCCTTTTATAATACGCCATTGCCTACCGATTCAACCGCTGAATGTCTTCATCAGCACGCGTTATCCATCATAAAAACCACCTGACGCAATTTATGGACGCCCCCTTACTCGGAGTTTTATATATAACGATCATTTCAAAGTTTTACAAATAAATCATATAGGTACTTATTATTAATTGTTTGTTAACTTTACTTGCCAGGATTCTGGACACAATAGAAAATCAATTGTACCTGCTAGATGTAAATCTGTCTGCGGCGGTTTTAGGGTTGATGAAGTCAAAACTAAAAGGATAAATCCTGAACGCTGATAGATAATTAGAATTGTTACGTGCTGCAAAAAGCAAAATCATTAAATGATCTAGGCGGTGAGCCAATCAGTTAGGAACATGCGCCACTACTGCCGTACTGCCATTTACGTTTATTTAATTAATTAATGGTAGTGTGCTTGTCAAAGTCTGAAGTATAATTAAAATCGTAAAATACACTGTATTCAATGTTGTTTGGCTAGGAAATGTGTTTGTTAGTTGGAACGGAACATAGTTTACCACGTGTAATACTGCAATAAATTTTGCAGTTAGGCCTTTAAATGATTAATAAACTATATTCCACCGGTGACAGTAAACTATATAGTTATGAACGAATTTGTGACGTTGATATTTACTTTAGAAAAGATTAATATTTTCTAAAAATCTAAAATCTTGCGATATGATATTTATTTTGATTGTTTTTGGTTCTTTGTCTTTATTATGTTGGTATGCTCAATGCAATCCTACATAGAAAAGACCAATAACACCCTTAACTATGGGCAGTGGCGGGCACATAAATAATGAGTAGGGTATGCAATGTGTGTGGCACTTATCGCAAAAACAATAAATATTTAAATTTTTGTCAAAATGAGTGCTGTTGATAACAGAGTATCGCATATGGTTTAAAATCTGTAAAGCAAAATGGGCGAATAAGTGGGAATCATTTAATCATCATCATCATCATCAGCTCATTAAACGTCCCTACCGAGGGGCACGAGCCTACCCGTATAGGGTGATTAGGCCTTAGTCATCCACGCGGGCCCAGTGCGGATTGGACGACTTCACGCACAACCCTTGAATCTCTTCGCAGGCGTGCGCAGGTTTCCTCACGATGTTTTCCTTAACCGTAAGAGCGTCGGATAACGTACATATAATTTCGAAAATTTTCAAACACATTAATACGTGGCGGGATTTGAATCTCAGCCCTCCCGGTAGGAGGGCGACAGTTCACACCATTGAGCCACCGACGCTCATCATTTAATATATTGGTGATTTTTCGGGTTGTCTGGACGCACAGGGTATGCACTGCTTATTTGCATATACGGACTGCACGCCACTGACTATGGGTCATGATCATCATAACTATGGGTATTGAATATTTTTTTTACGATTAACTATTAACTTTTTTTTTATGAAGAACTGATATGTTATTTTTATCAATATTAAAGTCTTACTTAAGCAAGTAATATTTGGAAAGCATGTAATTTCTTAATTCATCATTAAAAACGTGAAAGTTAATTAAAACACTTAAATGCATGTGATTGTTTTAATACAAAGGTGCAGTGAAGATGATCTCAGTGTATGCTAGCACGTTTGAATACTTGGCGGATTCTCAACTTATTTTGCTTTGCTGTTTCTGAACGCGAATGCCTGCTACGGACATAGTGAAATTAATGGAGTCTTGTGTATTGTTCAAAGGGGTCGTTGCTTGGTTGGAGTTGAGACTTTTATATATTCATACTTAATTAACAATATGATTATATCGTTTAGATATCTTAGACTTTGGTCCAATTGACAGTCGTTACTTCAATGTCTTAGGTTAATAATTAACTCGATGCTGTTAAAGATTTTATGTCACTGGTAAATGTTAACTTATGCTGTGATTTTATAATTCTGTCAAAAATATTTTTATTACATTACATATAGATGTTAAGAACGACTTTTTGCCACAAACCTAAGTTAATTCACTTTTTCTACCTTGAGTTCAATGGTGGAGGTACGTCAGGTGACCAAACAGGGAGTTTATCTGCTAAGTTGTATTTGTACATTTTTTGCGATGGATTTCTTAAATGTTGAATCGATTTAATGCTGGCTAAACAGCGAGCTCATAGATTTGGAATTGCGCGCTATTCTATACGCTTTATGAAAGAGTAGAACAGAATGTTCTTTTTTACTCTTTTATATAATAGAAATAAAAGTGTAGAGTCTGTTTCACGAAAGGAGTCCCGCGGCGATTTGAGGAACTAAATTTGACAGCTCGGCCATATTGTCGTTTGCCAATTCTATGAATTGGGTTGTTGTAATAGAATTCGGTGAGTTTTTAGCTCCATCAAAGCGTTATATGGATTGTTCATGATACCAGTTATTGTGAAATAGTTCGATTTGAGATATTTTATCAACGTTGAAACCGTTCTTGCAAGCGGAATAAAAATTCAACGTAATTTAATACCATCCAATCATTTTTACAAGAGACTTGCCGCCATAATAGGTACTTTTTAGAGTTGCCATATAAATATTTTTTGCCGTATTGATTGGATTTTTCTTTTGAATAGTCTAATTTATTATGAGAGACAACTTTACCAATAATTTAGACATTATCATAATTAGCTAACTATGATAAATAAAATTACTTTTATTTTCGTAATTTAATTTCTAATGGGCCGGATAAAAGATACAAGTAACACAAAAAGTTAGAAAGTGGTATCCGGTCAAATTCATCTTTAATGGGTTCCATTTATTCAAAGAAAAAACCAACATTAAGTAAATTATGTGCAATTTTATAAGAGCCATACTATAAGTATAGATACATAAATCGTTTAATTGCACTAAAATACATACATGGTTAGTCAATACATAAAAAAAAGTTAAAAACCAATACACAACATCATTGTTAAAACAAACCTTATTAATGTTATGATTAAACTGCAAACCACACATACATTTTGCAGCAGTGCAAAGGGCAATAGCTCAGTATAACTTATACTCAAAGAGTGAATCAGTGATTTTTAGCTTTTGCCGGAGCAACCTGAGTTAAAGTAAAATATTTAAATACCAATATTCTTATCATTTCAACTTAACAAAAACACAATTTATGAAAAGTAGGTAAGTAGTTTTTTAATCCATAACCTATTTACGGCCGTGATTCCAGACACAATAAATACAACAGACAAAAGAAATCTATTGTCTGTTGAATATTTGCAACTGCGCCGGTTACAGGGTAATATAAATTAACAACATACTAAAATGTATTAGTTTATCTCGTGAAACAGACTTTGAAACAACGTTCGAACGAACAAGAAATGTTTCATATGCACTACACTGTATATATTTTAAGATTATTCATATTCATGTAAGAACTTGCTGACATTTTTTAAAAATATGAAACGCTGTTATTGTTGTTCAGCTTGCGAAAAAGACATCTCATAACCCCATATTGGATTTTGTGACGCGGAAAACCTTTTAAGATGCAATACAAACCTGGTAGAAAATAATATTGCATTTTGTGAAAAATGTGAAGCAGCTTTGAAATATTACCGTTGTAACATTTAAAAAAATAAGTTTCTTTTATTGATCTGGATTAACGTAAATGAACAAAATTTTAAAAAGTTTGTTCTTTATTTGTTTCAACGAAATAATCGGTAAGCATTGCATATCCATAAATCAAGATAAATATTTAAAATTAAATTTTTAAGTCGTTCGGTACTAACCCACACTAACTAGGTGGTGTTATTGTGATATTTATGAATTTATTTGAATGGAGCTATTTCGATTTCTTGTTTGTTACTATTTTCTTTTACGTAACATCGCGTATCATTCAGTTTGCCCACAGAATAACACAGATGGAAGCAATAATAAACAAACGTCTCCCCGTTGTGCGTAACAGTCATCGGGTATATGGATCAAATAGTGCTCTATAGACCATTTCAAACGATTCACGCTTCATTTGCCATGTAACGTACGTCTGTCTTCGTTGAGATTGGAATTATAAATGTCATGTAAAAACTATGGATATTCGACTTTTTGCGACTTAACGGTGCAAAGGAATCTTAATGGTCTCAAAGAGATCTGTGTATACGAATTCTATTTACGTATGTCACAACACGAAGTCCACACGAATGCGATCCACTAGCGTAAAAACTGTTTACACAAAAAAGTTAATACATTTTCTAATGCAGGAAATGTACCTTTAAAATTTCATGTAAACAAATATTGAAATTAGATAAAATGCAATTTTAGATTGCAATAGGTGCGATTCGATATATTTACGTTAGCGCGGTTGCGAGTTAATTCTTAACAAATTACGACCAAATTTTTGCCTGTGAATATAGTACTAGGCAAAATGGGGGATACTTATGTCCAGCAATGGACTATGATAGGTTGAAGAAAGTTTTACTGATTAATTATAACTTTTAGATTAGTCAATAAATTGTTAGTGTAATAAAATAACAAGTTAATGGAACATGCTGTGCATATCTATAATTGATGTAAACACTAGATTACTTGTCATTTATGTATATTTTACAAATGTTTGTGTTTGCATTGTTGTTGTGCCTTATAAAAAAAAAAAAGAGAGATAGTAGCTACGAAGTAAGTGTTAGAACGGGTTTATTTATTATATGAACAAGTGAAACTTTATCCGCTACCTAGTACGCAACAGTATTTTACTATATGCTTGTCAGTAACGTATTATAATTATTTTTACAATATTATACTATTAGTACGTATCCCGCCACGTACCAATGTGTTTTCGAATTTTCGAAAATATATGTACGTTATCCGACGCTCTTACGGTGAAGGAAAACATCGTGAGGAAACCTTCATGCACGCCTGCGAAAAGATTCGAAGGTTGTGTGTGAAGTCGTCCAATCCGCACTGGGCCCGCGTGGACGACTAAGGCCTAATCACCCTATACGGGTAGGCTTGTGCCCCTCGGTGGGGACGTTTAATAAGCTGACGATGATGATGATGATACTATTAGTATTGCTGAAGTTGTACCTAATGGTTTTAATGTGCTATTTATTTCTGTGATTTGTGACAGAAGTGCGTAACATATAAAATTTAAATTTAAGAAAGTCCGTTGAAATTAAAATAACAGTTAATTGAAATAAAATAATAGCTAATTTAAAATATATAAATAAATTAACGAAACACCGACTACCAGGTTCAGTTTAATCACCGAAACGTAGTTTTGATGGACATAGAACTAAAGATTACCTACTAAATTATAATATACCATACCATTGGCGCCAGAGTCAAGTATGTACCTACAATGACTCCGAATACCCTTAGATAAACATTAAACTTACTACTGGATGCACAACCTCACTCAATAAGTGTTCGCGGCAAAAGTCTGCCCTTTGCGTCAATTGGGCAGAATTTCATTCATTCGTCGCTCGCTACATGTCATGGTGACATAGTAGTATGCTTGTGCTTTTGATTTTCTACCCTTTTATTTTAACACCTTATAATAAAAAAAATAATTAAAAAATTCATGTCATAAATATAACATACGTAAATGTATGTGTCAAGCCCACAGACATCCGAATATACAATTAGACTGGACAAGCCGCTAAGTTTATAGGCAGTCCCAGTGTCGCAATTTCTTTTCGGTTCTTACCTGTGAAAAGTTATTATATTTCTTGGTAAATTTACTGATTCATTGCGATGATGGCATGTTACAATTGCACAGGATGGCATTTTGGGAAAAAACGGTAATTTCTTCTAATATTCGTGCGTCGTTGACTCGTCTCACAGAGCGTAAACTGGCAGCCAGTGTATGCCCGTTGAGCTTACATTTGTCGCACTTAAAAACGCAGCTTGCCCCATCTCCTGTATTGAGAAATCTGTGGTCAAGCCACTCGGCTATTTTTTGGTTGATATTTCTTCGTGATTGTGCATCCAGTTAGCATATTGTTGACCTAAACTCTATTACAATATTTCACGACATCTCTACACAATTTAATTCTTAAACAATGGCCAGTAAGTTTATAGAGCCAATCGTCCAAATAATGACGTCACTATAAGGAAGCGCTCTATGAAATTGAATAGCGGGACACTTTCACCTGATATGAAGCTATCGTGCCTCGGGAGATGGATCACAGTAAACAGTGCTTATCTGTTATCTACACGAATAATAGTGACGTGGCCGTGTCGTATCAGAGTATCTACACGGCTTGGGATATCGCGATGTTGTGATAAAATGTTCCAGGCTATTGCATGTTCGCTTGTTTTATTACAAAGAAGATAGGTCATATGATGCTGAGTGGCCGACTTTAATGAAGTAGTTATTCTAAATTCTACAGTGGAAAAGAAGTGCTTAGTCGCTTCTTAGGATCGATTTTTTGATAGCATTATCAAAGAAAGTCCTATTAATGACCTCGACAACTTCATCGGTTTATTGTCGAGCGCAGATGGTTCATTATCGAATCCTATTATATTAACCCATGTTTTTATGTAACAATACCTAATTTATTGTAGGTTAACTTATTGTAAAGAGTTAACGGGCGTCGGTAGCTCAATGGTGTGGACTGTTGCACTCCTACCGGGAGGGCTGAGGTTCAAATTCCACCACGTATCAATGAGTTTTTGAATTTTCGAAATTATATGTACGTTGTCCGACGCTCTTACGGTGAAGGAAAACATCGTGAGGAAACCTGCGCACGCCCGCGAAGAGATTCTAAGGTTGTGCGTGAAGTCGTCCAACCCGCATTGGGCCCGCGTGGAAGTTTAAGGCTTAATCACCCTTAACGGGTAGGCTCGTGTCCCTCGGTGGGTATGTTTAATGAGCTGATGATAATGAAAGAGTTAAACTAACCTATAATTAACGTATTCCGAGAGACCTTAAAATAATGAAGCGACTCTTAAGATGTCCCATTGGATCTAAAACATTGGCTAAGGACCTGCAGGGAGGCGTAGATGATGATGATAATTTGGGGTGTAATACCAACCACACGACCTTCACCGATATCGCGAAGGGGGCTAATAGTATGTTAGACATTTCTAGATATCATTTAGATACATTATAGTATTACTGATACCAGTCTCGTCCCATGCTCGTCCCACTTTCTCGAGCACTGCTCGTATGTCACTTAACAACTTGATTATGTCGTGCAGTTAATAAGATTCGTTAGCAGTCGCATGTTGCAATTTAAATGAGAACATAATGTAAATTACAAAAGGTTCACTGTTTTAGAATACGAAGTGTGATAACTTCTTAATTTTGAGTAGTCGGATGTTTTGGATAACAAAATATTAAGCTGTGGTTTGATGACCACAGATCCTTTATGAATGTGATAGTTTAAGGATTTATTCAAATTATTTATGTTGTTTTGGGGATCTTTCAATCTGTTTGCTGCTGATAGCTTTCATAGCTTCACTGGGTAAATGATGGCTGCAAATGGCTTTAGTTTCGGCTTAAACATGACCTTAACACATTTTTACCTGGGCCGTGTAAGTTAAAAAATGTATTGATATTCTTTCCGCTTCATCTTTCCAATTCAAACTACTTAATGTTATTTGATTTACTTGTTTCATATTATTGATTGTTTATGGTTCATTCAAAACACGACATAGTAAGTAGGAGAGTATTAATTTTTATCCGTTGCTTAGTTCCCATAATACAAGCTCTTAATTTGAGGTGAGATATCGCTGTGCTCTCAGTAGATATTTAATTTATTATATGACCTTAGCAGGCACTAAAATTTTAAGGCTTCCGAATAAAATAAAAGCATAATGACAATCGTTTATAGCAACAGTCGTTTTTACTTACACGTACATGCTTTTAGCGGTATCACGTAAATACAATATACAGCTGCATTATGCGAGTTTAGGGAGTAATAAATACGTACGGTGGATACGAAATTGGCTCGCTTTATTGATGAAATTGGAAATCTGAGAGAAAGCTGATGGGCTAAATTAAATTGTTGTACGTTTGGGAATCCAATTGCGTATATATAATGTTAATTTAAAAATAGAGTAACTCAAAAATATGATGATGACAAAGGACTTGTCTAGTGGTTACTTACGTGTTGTTAAGTTACCTATCAACGATCAACTCGTAAAGAATCGTCGCCTGCAAGTCATAATTCTGAGGAAGTTTCCGATCGTATGGCAATTTAGGAAAAGATATCCTTGCGCTATTAGACCCGGTCCGTAATTATAATAACCTTTTTCTCTGTTTAATATTTATTGCACAGAGAAAAACAATACAAACACGGGGGAACAGAACAATAGTACAATTTCAGGCGGGAAACAGCCACAGTTAGTGTTGCTAGGTGTCCCGATTTTCAGGCGTCTGAGGATGCGTCCCGATGGGAACGCTAAATGTCCCGATTAATTAAAGAAGAAAATGAGATGTTTCATAAAAAATATATATATTTACGCTAAGTAACTTCTACTAATTACAACACTGTTAAATTCAAAATGGCACGTCATCAACCAACGTCACATCACATTTGTTATTGTTACATGTCCCTATCTGCAACTATAAATTCCGATTTTTTGGTCTCGGGCCCGATTTAAAACAAATCGGACTTGACAACACTAGTAACAGCGGTAAAACAAAAATTTACGTAAACGAGCACCTGCTTTTAGTGTATTAACATAATGACTTGGTAATTACAATATGCTCACACAAAGGGTGCATATGGGAAGTGGGCTGCAAATTAGGCAAGGGTCAAATCTACCTCAGGCGATATTCAAGCTTATTAGTGGGTGTTAAGAGTCATGATTGTAGTACGGTTAGTGGGTCCCGTGTCCGCAAATCGTAGTTCCTGTGGCATTGTCTCTGAGCGTTTGATTGTGGCGACGATAACGGCCGTCGAATTATGCGGGGTTCGAGCCCAGATTACAGTGATAATGAAATTTGCACGTTAGGATATAGAAATCAAGGTTGATATTAGTTTTCTTGCATTTAGCTTGTACTATGACAGATAAAGGCACGTGTTTAATACCCAATTTAATGTTTGGCCATGTGTATGCTTAGATAAACAATAAACTAACTGTGTATGTGTATTTTAACTGGAATTACTATCCACATAAAGATTTAGTAAGCTAGTTGTAAGTAAATGAAGTTTCTTACTGACTTTTTGCGATATTTCGTGCAACTTGAGTAAAAGCCACAAAATCAACGAACAAAATTAGCACATGTACCCATGCTACTAACATATTAATATTGATAAGAATAATAAATTAATATAAATCTACACTGATATTACACACAGTGCCATCTAGTCTAAAACTAAGCATAAGATTGTAATAGGGATACTAATCAACGGACACATACTTACATACAATTTTTGTAAATACATAAATACTATAGAAAATAGAAACACCCAGACCAAAAAAAACAGACATGCACACAAATGTTTGTGCTGCTCGGGGATCGAACCCGGAACCCTTGGTGTAATAGTCGACGTCTCAACCCTTACGTATTTTTTGTATAGTATGTAAATATCAACACAACTCCAATCCAAACAACAAAAACAATATCGCAATATATTCAATGCAGACAACTTTCAAGAGCGTTGCATAGCGCAATGTATGGGCTGATAATGCAATGTAAACATTTACTTACATCTGTGTAAAGCGACCAGTGAATTTGTTACCTAATAAAATGTAAATAGGTATAGGTATGTACGAGTAAGTTGCTATAGTTCAACCGAGCCGTGTAGTAGCGAATTCAAAATATCTTTATTCAATTTAAGCTTTTACCGATAATTTTGTATCAAATTCAAAATAAACCTGATCATTCAAAAATTTGAAGTAAATTAATTTTATAAAAATAAATTTGATTTATATTTTTTTATCCCGCGACGGAAAAACGACGGGGTGTTATAAATTTCAAGTGCCTGTGTCTGTCCGTGGCATCGACCTCCCGTAAGTAAATGAAATGATGTGACAATTGTATGAAAATTTTTGTCATCTATTTTTCACATAAAAAATAAAACTCATGTTCATGTTATTGTTTATCATTTGCCAAATTACATGTAGTTTGGCACAATCACAGGCAAAGGTATCTTCAAGGTCATGTGTCATGTTACTCATGTTACATGCATCTTCAACTTGTATATGAATATCCATTTGATTCAACTCATGACGCGGCTCACATATTGTTCTTATTAATTGATGCTTATTGGATGTGTTAGTTATACATTTAATAAGCAAGAGAACTTTAAAGATACGGACAATAATTACTAAACATTTATGTAATTCGTTGCCTTTGTGGAATAATTAATATTGATTGTATGTTACTGTGTACTATTCACAAGTTTTACGAAAAGTTATGGTCGATGATTTGGATCCATTTAAATTATACTTTACGAAAAATTTATTTATATTTTTTAAGCAATATTGGAGACATTATTTTAAAGTTTAATTCTCAGAACTAAAAAGAAAATCCATGTATTTTTATTTGTTACATACTATTTGTAGGCTAAAATAATAATTTATTTAATTTAACGCATATCCGCTTGAATGTTTAGTGGAAAAAAACAATAGAAAATCCATTTTTTTTGCGAAAGCGAAGTCCCCGTGTAACAGTCGAATGGCTAAGGTATTAATATAGTACCTAGTTTGAAATAAGCCTAGGTATGAAGTGAAAAAAAAATTCAAATGTTAAGAAAACGATTTAATCCGTAGACGTGATTAAATCACCAGCACCTTTATTAAAGCCACACAGTCTTGTCTAATTGGGAAATAAATTTATTCTCGTGCGTTAATTAAACTTTCAGCTTCATGTGTGTTCTTACGTCACGTAATTTTCAAATGGAAATATGGGATTCGTAACTACCTAGATTTTGTGCCTGCTATTAAATGAGCAATGCTTTTCAGTATACTTAAGCTTAGCCTCGGTGCCTATAATTAGATATGTCTGAATTTTGTGTCTTTTTGAAAACAACAGTAAATATTTAATTGTGTATCAAAACATAATAAAGGCATCGCACTGTCAATTGACAGCGGCTATACGGTCTACAAATAACAAAATAATATAAAGTGTACGTAAAAGCTTGTCAAAAATAACTGGGATACCAAAAGTTTCATTCTCTGTCACTGGTACACATTTTTATCGAAACCGAAAAGAGAAATCATATGCGATGTCCACAACATATGACCATTTAAATCCATTGTGATGGTGTAATGCACTTTTTAGTCGCCAACGGAATATTAAAGGCGCGATTTCAAAGGCTTCCTTTGTAATTACCACTGCTGGCACGTTCATAGGACTACGCACTTGTTATGCGAAGAAAGTAAAACTTGTTAGTCTTATGGGATGCGTTTAAGTTGATCCTAGATTGTACGTTGCCTTATTACTCCCCATTAGAAATTCCTTATATAATTAAGAGACCTCATAATTTCGGCTTAATTAAGGAGATTTGTTTGTTAGCTTTTTTCTTACAATTATGGCTCTCAATATGACATTGAAGTATGTCTGAACAAAAAGGTTTTTGAGGCTAAATGATGAAACAGGGTCTGATTATTGTGTTTTTATTTAACAAGTTTGTGATCTTTAGTCAAAAGTTCAATGTTCTCTCACTTATACATAGATTTAGTCTTATTTACTCAAAGTATGTAATTTTTATTATTTTCTACAACTTCAACGTAGGAAACACATCGTTATCCTGTGTGTTGATTATTAAAAATTCAGTTCTCGAATTAGATTTGCTGTCGAATAATGTTTAGATACGAGTATACCGATAGCTTATGCAGTAAATTGAATGTCATTTATCAAGATCGCTAGTGCTTCAAGTTTTCGCTCGTCATCACTGCCCATTAATCTTGAGTCTATGGAGCGCTAGAGCCTTCTGAATAAGTACTTTACCGTTCCAATGTATTCGTTCGTTTTCCCGTAATGAATGTTATTTATTTGGAAATATGTTTGCAAGAACGCTTACTTTTCCGTTTCCTTATTTTTGCACAAAGTGGTCTATTATATGCAAAACCATCTAAAAATGTATCATACGATCTACAGTTCACCTTGAGATGGTTGCTATGTACACCAAAAATATTCATATTTTTTTAAGTGAAACATACAACTGTGAGTTACTTGAGTGTGTGTTTGCGTATGCAAACATTGTACCTAACTTATGAAGCAGTATTATTTTGTTTTAAGTTGAGTGAAGGCAGTACTTTTCTAAATGATATTTCCTTGTTGATCCATTAGTGACCTCTGGTAAAGAATCTAAAAAGGTACAATATCTATGAGTATGAGCTAATGATGTTATAAAAAAAAGTATTATTGTCTATTCCAAATACTCAATGTTTTTGTCTGTTATGTTTAACGTTTATGCGTATTTTCAAAAAACATTTACCTAATACATCATTCTGTACATGGAAATGTTGAAAAAGCAGCCTCTTTTTGTATATTTTTTAAGTTCTTTTGTTCGTAATGACATTGAAGACTTGTTGTAGTTGATAATATCTATTTACCTAATAAGGTGACAATGATGCTTACAACAACATTTTTTATTAATAAATATTCTTTAACTGATTTAAATACATACATTCTACGAGTAGGTTCACTTAATGAGTGCATCTGTATGTAATTAAATAATTTATCATTATATTATTAAAATGATTTCGATGAAAAGGATTTAAATAATTGCGGTTTACTATTTGTCAAAGAAAGGTTTTGATTAAATTATAGTAGTGATGTAATAATAAAGATATAAAACTCCTTAAATGACAGGATCCTTTGATATAAATAGTAAAAACGACCTTATCTGTTAAGATAAGCGCAATCAGAAACTCTCGTTTGCTTGAGAAAAAACCGAATTGTGCAAGTTTGGCAACAGAAAATATTTTGTAAATCGGCGATCGATTGATCTTACACAATATAACAATACTCGTTCCATAGTAAATATACTTTTGAAAGAATGACATCATACTAAACAATGATCTTCTAGCTGATGAATTGAAAACATAATTCTAGCGTAACGATGTTGAGTAAATACAACATAAGTTATGAAACAAATCTGTTGATGAAAACTTATTGAATATTGAACTTAGATAGTGAAGGTATATTATTTTAAAATTCCTACATTTATTTCCGTAGTAATTTTAGTTTAAAAATACGTCAACTTATTTATGAAGTTGAAATTTTTTAACTAATTTTCATATGATGCTAACGATAACAAATGTGTTTGTTTGTTTTAATAAATTATTAACATAACTATTTCGCACAACTTAAAAATCAAAAAGTTAGCTATAAACTTCAAAGACGTAATGTTATAACTAGTAAACAAATGCAACGAAAAAGCATCAAACCAACCTTTAGCAGCATACTGTCACAGCGCAAGTGTCCAGGTACAAAAAAAACAGGCACAATTTTTTTCACACGAAATCACACACGTCAACTAAGCACAGATAAGTGAGGACTGAGTGGCTGTCAGTTATGCGCGGGAGGCTGTCGCGCGGCGGCGACGCGTCTGGGGCGCAGGCGCGTAAATCACGTGCGGGCGACGGTGGCGCCGCGGGGCCGGCTCGTTACGGCCGTACGGGGAAACTAACGGGGCTTTTCATGGTCCAATGATTACATCATTCGAACTGCAATGTTTGTTTGGTAGCATTCACCTTGTACTGTTAACAGATATCAAACGTTTAGATTTTGCAATGTTTAATTTATGGTTGTGGATCAATTTAAAATAAAATAATTGGACGGTGCATTTTTTACATGCATATGAATCCATACTTATATTATAAAGCAGAAGAGTTTGTTTGATTCTTTTGAACACGCTAATCTCAGGAACTACTGGTCTAATTTGAAAAATACTTTCAGAGTAAGATAGCTTATTTACCGAGGAAGAATAAAGGCTTTATCAAATGCCATCACGCTATGTACAATACTCGTAGAAGCGGAGCATCGAGGAAGAATGTTTCAAAATCGGGTGTTTTGTTTCCTAATGAGAGCTTCCGCTGCGTTAAAGTCTCGAAAAAGTCATGTATTGTTCCCATTATTTTTTATCGTTGTTAAAGGTAGCTCACTATAGCCTTTTTTTTCCTAACCAATTTTTTTCTAAAATAATGCAATAATTGCGAAGGTTTTTTCATTAACTTGCTATAAATTCTTATTAAATGAATCATCATCATCATCATTACAGCCTAATTATGTCCACTGCTGAACGAAGGCCTCCCCTAATGATTTCCACGCGGACCGATCCCTTGCAGTTGACATCCATCTGCTACCCGCCACCTTAATCAGATCATCCGTCCATCTGATTAGGGGTCGGCCTACGCTTCGCTTTCCGTTACGTGGACGCCACTCGAGAACCTTTCCGCCCCATCGGCCATAGGTTCTACGCACTATGTGCCCTGCCCACTGCCACTTCAACCTGCTAATCCTCTGGGCTATGTCGGTCACCCTAGTTCTCCTACGGATATCCTCGTTTCGGATTTTATCGCGTAGGGAGACACTAACGTAGCCCTCTCCATAGCACGCTGAGCAACCTTGAGTCTATTCAAGAGGCCCTTAGTGAGCGACCACGTTTCGCTTCCGTATGTCATAACTGGCAACACACACTGGTCAAAGACCTTCGTCTTGAGACACTGAGGTATTTTGGACGAAAAGATCTGCCTTAACTTCCCGAACGCTGCCCATCCTAATTGGATTCGACGAGAAACCTCCTTCTCGAAATTGGACCTACCCATTTGGACTATCTGTCCCAGGTACACATATTCGTCTACAACTTCGAGGACAGAACTTCCAACTAATATCGGTATAGGAACATTACATTCAATGAATAACGTACATTATTCATCACGAGTATTTACTTTAAAACAAAATTTTCCTTTACATTATTCGATTTAAATGAATATATAAGGAGATATAGCAGTTTTCACTCACCTATATAAACGAAGTTGCGTAATAAAATTTGCGTAAATAAAATAAGTTATTCCACGCGGACGAAGTCGCGCGCTAAAGCGGGTGTATAAATATACGGTATGTATATAATAATCACATATTAATTTATTTTTTTTGACTGTCTGTATGTTCCATGTACTCTTTGAGAGAAGAGAGAAACCTAATTAAAGAAAATAAATCTTTTCAGTCCCGTTTTCATACTCGGATAACCAAACTAAAACAGTTCTCGTGAATTTAATTCCAATTAACGGTAAGGATAGGTTAAAAAGATTTAGTGCTTGTTTAGCACTCGATTCGGCCAAGAGCTGAATCAATATGGAATACTGAGGGCTAATATTTGATCTCTTTGAAAGAGTGTTTTTACTGAGCAAATAACTGGTGAACATGGTTGAAAACGGTTTTATAATTCTATTGGTTATTGCAGTGTTTCTTTGATATGTTATATCGTGAATAAATCTAGTATTGGTATGGGTGCATTTGTAAAATATTTATATATAAAAAATATCCGTTGTATCTACCCATAAGCTCTGCTTAAATTGAAACTGAAGGCGTTACGTGAACTAAAATAGAAATATCTATTTATATTATGATATTATTTTATGATATTCACGATTATCTTAAATTGTCTAAACTAACATGGTGAATGTATAAACGGTACATATTGTAACATTTTATTTTATAAAAAGTGTTGGTTCTGGCTACTGAATTATTATTTTCACGCGAAGTTACAGTTATTATAACTAATTTTACATGACTCTAGGTGAAAAGACAGAAATTATAAGTATTTGTGATTTCATTGTTCACACTGTTAGAATATATGATGTAAGTGACGACGATACGTATCCTCACTACGACAGTCATGATTACTAAATAACTAAATCATCGGTTCCAACCATGTCTCACGTTTTCTACTTTGTCCAGTACGTATATCACAGGCATGAAGCGAAAATTGTATTCATTTCATTATTTTGCCATTTACAAGGTTATTTCAAGCAAGCATTTGATATTACTCAAGTTGTTGCCGTGGAGTTTCTTGCGAGTAAAACTTCGTGTTTATCTCGTTAAGTTATTGATCGAATCGAGTTTGCTGACAAAGTATTTCTTGTGAAATTAATACAAAATTTGATTTTTCATTTAGACAGTTTTATTAAGTGTTCGTGTGTTTACTTATACTTGGTGAGAGATATATTATAAAATCCACAGAGGATATGAAAGAAAGAAAGATATATATAGCACGCCGAATGTATGCTCATTTAGGCAAAAAAGAATTGATAACACTATGGCAAGTAGGAATATACCTAGATCGTTATTTAATCACTGCTTCAATCTATTGGTAAACATTTTAAAACATTATAAAGGATAGAGTCCAAATAGTGGCATAGTGACAAATGGAAAGGGAAAAAACCTGACCACAAATAAAATCATTGAATGAAAGAATACAAAAATATATAATACTAAATGGAAAAAAATCCGTATGTAAAGTTTGTCTACGACAAAGCTGGAATATTTTTTGTTTATAGTTACAAAACGTTTAGATTCAGTTGCATCAGATGTCACAAGCACAATACGTGCACAGACATGTGCACGTATCAGGTTAATGTATGACCTGACATTGCTCTTTTAGATGTTTATTATAATCTATGTATGCAAATGGGTTGTGACATGGTTGTTTGTATTCGTAATATCCTGATTACACATTTTATGTTAACTTTACAGCGTGTAGTAAACTTTAATGTTGTACAAAGTATAAAAGCTTCATTCGCACCTTTAACCCTTTGACTGCCATCAAACCAGACATATAAAAAAAATATTATTTGTCAGTCATTGGTGACTGACATGGCAGTCAATGTGTTAATGATTAATTAGTTCTTAAAATTTCAACCACTCAATCTGAAGTGATAACGTTGTATTATTATTTCTAAAAAGTACATACTTAAGTAAAAATTAAAATTTTATTATTTATTTTACCAATATACACATAAAAAATACAACGGTTGGTTGATTATTGCAATTTAAAATATTTGCAAGTTTTTTATGTTTCGTGGCAGACTAGAGCAGTGAACTGGACTGTTGAAACTGGACGGCTATCAAGTGATGATGATAATAACAAAAGTTATATTCTTTCCATGATTTTCAGATTTCTCGGGGACATTCCTTAAAGCCACGCTTTATAGTTTACACTATCGATCCGCCCCTGCTTCGCACAAGTGCAATGATGATATTCCTAATAGAAACTCCGCAGCCTTCCCGATCGGCCAGTGCTGCCGCAAACGCTACGCACTGCAATTTTTAAATCACCACCCGTGCGAAGCAAGGGGGGTCTGCTAGTTAACCATAAGTTTTTTGCTAGTTAAAAAATTTTTTTTGCTCTTTTTAAAATAGAAAACTACGCCACAGAAATCCGACAACCGACAAGGCTACATAAATAGCTTGATGCGGGTGGATGAATATTCTTATTTGTTGCAACTGGCCTAAAATAAAAACTATATATGTTGCGAAAATATGTATACATGTAACAAAGTCGAAAAGTACACAACTAGATGAGATTCTCCCACAAATGACTATGTAATTAAAGGATGACCGACTAGAGTTTTAGACCGTAACTGGCGAGCTTGATAGTAATTCATACATTATATATATGGACTTTTCGCAGTTTTCATGGTAAGGAGCTGAAAATGGAATGATGGAAAGATTATACTATCATCTACAGCGAAGTAAAAATAATATTCTCATTTCGTAACCAGGAAAGAAAAACCGTGGTACTCCGAATTTAAAGCGAGCGAAACCGCAGGTAAAGCAATGTAATAAATCTAAAAAACGATGCACTTAAGTTTTTCTTTCTATGGTTTTATTTTCATATTGTTTTTACATGAAACGGAAATCCACCATTATGTAACTGCTGTTAAATAGGACTTGGCAAATGGATTAAGGCCCGTCCACACTAATCTAGACAAGGCATTAAAAGCCTACTGAACCACTTTATCGCTTTGTTTGCCAAGAGAACAGCTTACCTGTGTCCTTGAGCTGTCACATTGTGGACTTTATAAAGTAATTTATATATTATGTTATTATGTTCAAGCGACCTGTATTAAGTCGTTAGTGATTGTACTTAATTCTTACCCATTTTTTCCACCAGAATATGTTTTCTTGAACACACCTATACAGATCTGTTCTGCCTCCGATATAGTCTGAGCTGCGACAAGAGCACTACTTGATCCGTTTGGGCTCTGTTCAAATATGAATTGTTACTGTGAGAAAAGTCAACGTTGCTTTTTACTTTAGCATACCTATTTTAAAATCCTGTGATAGTCTATAAGATTCAGATAAAAGTTAGTAGTAATGAGAGAGTTCTGAACTGCTTCTCGTTCTATGCCGAATGTTTTAAAATAGTGGGGACATATATAGTGGGGGGATATTTAGCCGTCAACGCACCAAAACCTTAATAAATAACAAACTAGATGCACAATCTCACTCAAAAAATGTCCGCGGCTATTCTGCCCATCGTGTCAGTTAGGCAACATTTTCATTCAGTTAAACATGTCATAATGATAGAAGAGGCGAAAGCCTTTGAGCAATGCGCACTACCCGTGCTAACATACGCAGCTGAGACATGAAAACTGCGGGTTTGGTTCACAAGTTCAAAGTCACTCAACAGTACTGGGATAACTGGCGCAAAATGGGGGAGACCTATGTCCAGTTGTAGACTACGATAGGTTTAAAGAGAGAATGACATAGAATACGCTCGTGCTTTTGATTCTGTATCCTTGCAATGACGCGTTAAGGTAAAAACTTAAATGAATCATTTTATAAATAATAATAAATATAACAATAACTATACGTATGTTACATAAAAATGACTCTTTGTATGTGTAGTGCGGCTCGGACATTTTTGGTTGACATGTCTTTAGTTTATTGTTTACCTAAGATCAAAACACAATGAAGCTATTATCATATTTTAAATCTTTTACCAGGCAAATTCACAGCAGAATATTGTCATGACCTTTGATCTTAGAGAAGATACATGTGTTGTCCTTAGAGAAGTCTATACACAAATACATCATGTAAGTTCCAAATATGGGTTAGTGCGTCATACACTTGATAGATGTTTAGAATTTTTTCATCAAAACAAGCTCATCGACAGTGTAATAAGTTGCGGCAAATTGTCTCAAATAATCATTTGGTCTGCGAACGCAGTTCTTACTCCTTATACGTATTTTGTATAGAATAATGAGTTGTTATTTCCTAGTTTACTCTGCCGTGAACTTGTGGGTTAAGTCTTTTCGTTTTGAATAATAAACAAGTGCCTACCTATATAAGAAGTCAAGGCTGTGTTATATTTTTCCTAAACAGATTCAAGGAGATAATCAAAGAAAAATTTTGAGACTTGTATACTTAATTGACTTTGTTGTCTGAAGTTAGAATATGAATTCATCAGACAGTTCTGATGAATTTCTTGTACAAAATAAATGTACTTCTCTAGTTTTGGAGGTGATTTCGCAATAACTACCCACACTTAGCATTTGAAATTCATGATTACCTATTTTTTCATTACCTAAAGTTTCTACATCAACCAAAATAGAAATGTCTGTTTGTAAAATTAAAATAACGATTTTTTTACATGCATATGAAGGATGTGTTTACTCGTATAAACGGTATACCAATATATTTTAAGGGCCGATTTTCACTGGACTTTCAGTTGCAGATAGGTATTTAATGTTATATATAAGGCTTCTCTTATTTCGAGCTGGCGAAGCCGCGTGCCCAATAATTGAAAGATATTTTATTTTCATTTCATTATTCATGTGCTTGAAATCGAAACTTCAGTACTTGCATACATACAAACATAAATGTTGTCGTTTCTAAAATATCACACGATTATCACCAATTTGTTGAATTTAAAAATAGAAATATCCAAATTTGATTGTCACGATGTTCCGTGCTATTAAGAAATGTACCCAATCTGCTCAAATTTATGTAACGATAATAACAATGGAACATTTTCGTCATCGTTAGTCTCGGTGAGACGATAACGGAAGAGCAACGACAATCGCCGAGGCAAGGACGTTCGTTGATGCGAGAGGCGAACAGAAACAATGGGTTGAAAATTGTATTATCAGTGCGATTTATTACAAACTTTCAAGATCAAGGTCACGGTCAATACGATTATGTCGCAATGTTTTGAAGGAGATCACAATGCAACGTTGGCAACTGGTGATTTGAATGAAATATTCACTACTATCTTTAACATACAAGCATCGAGTTTTTATTTTTCATGATTGGCTTGTTCTGGAGCACCGGTTATCCTAGTGGAAGAGACGTGATCTATGTTGGAGCGAGCTTGCCCAGAAAAAGCCTATCGCAGTTCATTTCCTTTTTTTCCCATCACGATGATGAGAAAAAAAAAGTTATGTGCGGTGCTTATGATAATTTGAGGTAATGACAGCGTCTGCGCTGACTAACTATGGCTAAGTCACATGACTAACCATTGACAAAAACGTCCAAAACCCAATGATATTCTATATACGAGTAAAAAGGTAGAAACGCCACCCAAGCCTCAAAAACGAACCGCCAAAAAGAATACAGATTGTAGGCTTTTGTTTAGGTAAATGTACGCTCATTCGAAATATGTGTATGTGTGCTGTCGCTGCATTCGGAACACTTTGATTTTCGATTCGATTGTTTTGTGAGCATATCACGAATCTATACTTTTTACATCATTACCAAAAACTAACTGCGACGCCAAAAAGTTTTACTTCAGTAATTCGTGTAAAAATATCTGATATTATAATATGACTTTTGATGAACCTTCGACTTGTGGTGGATTTTGGTTTTGTTGCCAAAAGAAAGAAACGCTCGTTTTTGCAATAATATTAATTCATCAAGTTTAAAGAAAATTGTACAATTTGTTAGAAAATCAATATATCAGATTACTTGTTTTAAATTATTTTATAAAATTGGGCTTGGAGCCACACTCCGCCGCAGCATCACTTAATTTACTTTAAAAGCCATACTTCACTTAAAGTAAAAGAAACTATATATTTACAGGTAAAACTGGGATACCAAAACAAACATTAGTTAAAATATAGCTTTTTTTCCATTGTCCACTGATACACAACAAAGGCAAATAGAGCCCAGGAAAATAAAATAATTACAGTATTAGTATTTTATTTGTATTTAGATAGGAATGCTATAACTTAAGCTTTATTAGTATCAATCCTATTATTCGTGTACTACTCAAGAGAAAGTTGATAAAATTTTCTAAACATTCTATTGACCTTTCAGTACAGGTAAATTCATTAGGGAACAGATGAACCTATAAGCACATAATGTTTTCGAGGAAACGTGCGCGGAATGAAGAAGTGTGGAAAGGAAAGAGAAAACAATTCCGTCTTTCGCTTGGAAACCTTGTCGTTTGTACTTGCGTGCAAATTGAGTTTTGAAAGAAACTGGTGCGAAATGAATTGTTCATGTAAATGTTTTGTTGACTAATAAATCGAAAAAAAAAAACTGATGCGTGTAAAGTGTGAGACTAATTTGTTCTGGCTGTGGATGATATTAAATCACTTCTATATAACTCTTCGAACTACCTGTTATTTGTTATTAGAAATGCACGTATTTTCTGTTTTTCCAAACATATCTTTCGTTACTATTCGACTTTTGGTGTCACTTATTCAATGTTTTATTTTTAGTGGCCCTTTAAGCAAATATACCTTATTAAAGTACTAATTATATCAAATTACATATTTCACACTCGCAGTAAGGTGTTTTAATAAATATTACAATTTGCGCAAGGGAGCATAAAAGTCACCACAAATGACTTAATGCGTGGCTAAGTAATCTCGTAATTAAGTTGTTTTGGCATTCGGTAAGTGGGTCGGAAGATTTCTTCAGAGCATACTAAGCAAGTCATTTCAGACGCTTTGTTTTCATTAAGCTTGGCATATTTTTAGTGGGCCGCCCTATTTGTCCGGTTAGTATGGTTCAGCGCAGGCGTGACGGGGAATGCTAGTGGTCTAGTTTTCGGTAAGAAAATTGAGGCGTATGAGGGCAACGCTTTGAATTTGAAATGTGTAGAGCATTTACTGAACCTAGGACTGTTTAAAATGGTACGGATTTTAAGCGATTTACTTTTGACGACCTATGTGGTGTAGGCACAGAATTAATAATAAGAAAAAACTATTTGTACAAGTGTAGGTAATAATTGTTGGAGAGTCGGCTCTTACATCAAGGATCTGAACTGAACAGAACAAGCATTTGTTTATATATATGTAAGGGTGTTCCTGCAAAGTATATTTATCCTTTCTTTAGTACCCGTGGCTCCTTCCTTAAATGTGAATGCGCTTTGTGAATGTCATACAAAATATTGAAATCTTCTACTTATAATTTGTCATACAACGCTTATCAGTTTGATTCAATCATGAGTACTTTTTGCCTTTTGGTGACGTCAGCAATACTTATACACTTAACCTTCACTTTTACCTTGAAAACAGTTCTTAATTAAAAACATAATGGAGAGTTTGTGTAAGGTTTGGATTATCTTAACTGAAGTTATTACACGGTTATTAGTTTCCTAGTTAGGCATCAAACTTTGTCTTGTTTATGTTAAAGTTTTTCTTAATTAAAAATATCATGGCTTTTTCAAATTTTAAAGGTCTAGATCCGGCCATTACTTTGTATTTTTTTTCATTCCTATACTTTTACTTTTCTTCACTTTCACACGACTAACGTGATGATTCGAAGATTAATGATAATCGTCACTTAAACTATAGTTATGATTTCGAATTAAATACATTTGAAATATTTATCTATGGATAGATAGATATCGCAGAATAAACACACTTATACGGAAAACAAAGTTAAAAGTAAAAATTTTATCAATTATCACCATATTTTTTTTCCATTAATTTTGTTTATTTTTTTTACATTTTTTGTCTGTCACTGTAAATGTCCTTTTGATAAAATCTTTTATAACTTATAAATGTTCACACTATTACCTAGACGACCTACTCCTAGTTTAGTTGACTGATAGTCTGATATAGTTAATGTTGAGGTTCACAATTACACGGACTACGAAGATTAGGGAAAACCGGCAATGGCGATAGTTAACTGTTTTTGGGCTTACCAGGGCCCTCCAATGGTGTAATATGCAATTCTACGAAGTTGTAGGTTAATTATATAATTTCTAAGACCGTCTTCTAGCTGTTCCTAATTGCAACGTCTCTGAACTTAATCAAAGGGATTCGTTAGTGGATGAATGGCGCAATTTGTTTGATTCATTTCTTTGTTAACAATACAAAAGCGAGATAAGGTTTGTCGCGGGTAAAGACAGCAATATTAAGAGCTTCTGTAATTGTAATAAGATTCGATTTCGATAAGGAACCATTTAACTACAAACATAGTTTGAGTTGAGTATTTTTTTCAGAAAATTTACAAAATATTAGTTACATACCAACCTTTTATTGTAGAAAAGTGTCTGAGCTTTTAAGGTTAACTCAGATCTGACATTTATCTCAAATAACAATATCCTTCTTTAGATTTATAATATTTTAACAAATAAATTTGTTTTCCCTTGTTCAGTAAAGTAAAGGAACAAAGCCATGAATAAACTTTGACAAAATAAATTTAAGCCGAAGAGTGGTCAGGGTTTTACCCCGAAAGTATGCGGGGTATGCGGGAAACAACACAATTGGAATTCTGTTACAATGTCTGTAAATGAAACGTTCTGTTATTTTAGAAACCTAGTATTCAATCGAGATCATAGTTCGTGTAGATTCAACTGTGTGTTGCTGATCTATTCAATTTTGCATTTTATTGTAATAAATCTTGTGTATAATATCGTTTGTGGAAAAATACATCACTATTTGATAGGAAGAAATGAAATTGAGAAATAGGATACATCTGATGGGACTCTAGCCAATCTCACATGATTCAGGTGCGTCTTGCCGAATACCTTAAGGAACTAGCGACCTGCCAAACCATGAATCGGCCCGTGGGCTACATTCCAAAGGCCCCAATTTTGAACAGCTTTGATGGTCTGTGTACAATGTTGGATGTACCAGTTGAGCAATGCTGCTGACATAAAAATAATGCTTGCTCATAGTAAAACATAATTTCATTGACAATTATGCTAACTACTCATAGTAAGTGACATTTAGACGCAATAACGGACGGGTAAAATGGCCGTAATTACAGCTTTAAACCTCATTTGTTATAATACGTAATTTTACCATATAATTCAATAGAAATATGTTAACCTGTTGATCGCCTGGAACCCAGACACAATGGAAAATCTATTGTTTGTGACGCTTTAAGGCGTCTCTGGCGGTCAAAGGGTAAATTGCTAATTCTTTTAATCATGTCCTTCACCAATATTTCCGCATTTTAACTAGCCTATCTCAAATATTCCGCAAGAACTCTAACCCACTTGCCTTTAAGTCCTTGCTTCAGCACATATAAAAGAGTGTACTTACGTCGGACTTCCCCAATTTTCTCTACCGATTTTCTAGAAACCTTGCCAAGACAGAAACTGGGTCTAACATTGTAGCCGTATTTGCCAAGTGTCTGAAGTTGTAATTATTCTTCGCCCTATTCAACAGATATTTCTTGGCTTCTAGGTTTTTAGGTTAGGTTTTGTATTGGTTGAATATAAGGTTTTATCTAACATATAAGTTATCATTTTTCTTAAATTGTTCAATTTAAGTAGTCGATAGCGCATTTCCAATGATCTTTGAAATTATTGCTTCATGAGTAAATATTTAATGTCACACCCGTGATAATATTTATAGGCATAGTTAGTAAATTTAAATATATGACTTCTTTTTTTAAGTCACTCATCCCCCGGGATAAGTTCGAAGAGGGATGAGTTGAGTAAAGAGCTTAGCGGTATATATCAGTTAAAATAATACCAAAAATCTATGTTTAGCATTTTGAATAAAACATGTCAAACGAAAGATTTTAAAAATAATACGATTTAAGAGTCGAGCCGGGACAGTAACAAAAATCTCTGCAATAATTTTAATTATCAGATTCTTGAGATTTGTGGTCTGGACTCAAAAGATATTGCTGACATAGTTTAAAAAAATAGCCTTGTGATTTGTAAAATATGTTCTACTTTACTCTAAATACTGTAGGACGTTATAATCCACTTTAAAAGTAGAAGGTTGAACAAGAAAAAAACATTTTTGCATCTTATTTATGAAAAAGCCTTAATTTCAGCATATTTTGGTCTAAAGAAAGCTTCATTAAATTTGTTGTTAATGAAAAGGTCTTAATTTCAGCAAATTTTGATCAAACGAAAGCTTCATTAAATTTTGTTTATAAAGTATTATTAATGGAAAAGAACCTCGTCTTCAGATCACATCCGACTTTTCCACTGCCTCAAATTATTTTAGGTCCTTAATCAAAAAAGTTGAAGCCTTGTTGGCTGTGTTGAATTTCTTTAAGGAAAATAACAATAAATTTGATAAAATTAGAGTACTTTAAATACTATAAGTTTGTTTTCTTTGCTTTGAGGAAAAGTGTTTTTGTATTCCTAAATATTCTGTACTTTGAAGAAGATGGAAGATAGAACTTTAAGTAAAATTTTAAATCCAAAAAATCAATAGATTTCGAATAAGCGTATCTCAAACACGATATTTGTCAAGTAAGGCTTTAGTAGACTAGGTCTAGCTAGCAGTGGACAGTACGGATGAGTGGAGATGAGAATATCAATATATATACTAAAAAATAAAACGTAGAATTTTGTTATTTAACTTCGATTGAAACTTTGAAATAGAGGGAAACATTGTAAGTAGGTACCTATATTAAAATATGAAAACCCGATACGGATTTTCTCATTTGGAACTGATGTAGCGAGTTCCGAACATGGTGGTCATCAAAATGAGCAATAGTTACTTTTGAATGCTTATTCCCTCGTGATAAAGTTCACAATCCTACCAGACATTTTCAGAAAAGCATCGGTTCCGACGCGTCCTTTTGTCAGATTGTAATTGGTTTATCTGTGTCCGGTTGATTTATTGACTTAATCGATTCGGATCAATTTGCATACTGGATCGAGAACCTATTATTATGGCGCCGTGAAAAGTAATTTGGATTAACATATAAAAGCGATGTACGTAATTACACTAATCCCTGATAGAAACGTTGAGAAGTACATACCTATAAAGCTTTCAGCAAAATATTAAATATTTGTGTATTTTCTATTATTAGATAGATAGAAAAAATTACCCCAGTTCTACCGAATAGTTGAAAGTATTGGTTAATCTTATAAAAAAAGATCTTACACGAATTATCTAATTTGACTGACACAAATAGTTGAGCTATGATTTGTCAATATCTGAACAATAACCACGTCCGGTTTTATCTAACGTTAGGTTGCGTATAAACCGTTAAAGTAATAAATAATTCAGCATTGTGTTACTTTGACCGAAACAGATCCAACATTATGACCAATGATTGCTTACATTGACCTTGTTTGGCTTAGTTTAAATTAGTTTCTATAATTAAGTTTTTGGTAATTTAATAAAATTGTGTCGATTACACATTTTATTACACGCATTATGTGACAAGCAAGTATTACGACAGCTTTGGAGAATTATGTCGTCTTTTTGTCTTCGTGAATAATCTTAGCAATTTAATGTTATGCTGTATTACTTAAGCATTGTTATTATTAGATACATATTATATAACATTTTAAAAAGTGGTGATCAGTTCGCACCGGTTCGAAAGGGTGATTTTGGTTTAAAGTACCTACTGTATTTTTTGTTTGATTGGCTAGTTTTATTTTTAATTTATTTATAGTAAACAAACTAAACCTGTAAACCTATTTTAATATGTAACCTCGTTTCTTTCGTTAATTTTTTTGAATGTTTTGTGAAATTGATGAGCTGAGCAATTCAAGCGCATAAATATATCACGACATATTTAATGGAGTAGCTAGTAACGAATTAAATAATGAATAAAACGAAGTTTGTGTCGTAAGGTTATTTTAAGTATTTAATGGATTTAAAACAAAATAAACATTGTTTTTGTCTTTAAATCTCATTTACAATAAACTTGGTTTTTTAAGTTATGCTTATCCTTTAAATATTAATCAAACTATGTTTATTGTTTCAGGTAATGACCAGTAGCTGAAATCATAACCAGTGGGGGATAGTCCATGTAATAGAAGTGTTATGCAACATGTGTAATAGTATAAAATGAAGGTATAGATATTTATGATGAATTTTGAATCATTGGCATCCAGTTTCCTTAAATCACGAGTAGGTTCTTATTTAAAAAATATGCCAATGTTCACAGGCAAAGAACAATGAAAGCTCTTAATCCGTATTCTGTTCTGTGATTGGTTTTGAGACAAAACGATAGTATTTATACACCTCCTGAGTGTAATTATGCTAATTTAAAAAAACGCTAAAATGATTCTGTCTCAATACTAAAATTTTTAACTTATTCGTAATGTTTTATAGTAGATTGTAGTTGGTAACACCCCCTTTAAATATCACACGTAATGTATGGACACCCCCTAATTGGTAACCCACATTTCATTATTTCTATGAAATTTAAGGACATTTGAGGAAATTTGATTTGAGTTAAGGAACTCAATATTGCTCTGAACTTCGTACCCGATGGAAGAGTAAGTTTTACTTGTTTCCAAGTGCTTAATTAAGTTGTGCAGACGGCACCGGACTGATACCGAGTTGCGATATAACGATATTGCTTTTTTCTACTTAGCAAGCTGTTTGCGACCTAGGCGAGAACTGTTACTTATAAGATTATGGATGGTTTGTTTAAAGTTGTTGGGGAAATGTAACTCAATTGGACTCTGTTCATAATATCTTAACAGAAATTTTATTCTGCCTTTTTAATATTATGGGCAGATAAACAAGTTGCCGTTTCACCTTATGATAGACTAGCTGTGTCCCGCGGTATTGTCCGCGGTTATTAGACCATTCTTCCGCAGTAAACATTACCTAAATCGCTTCGATAATCACGCAAACTCGCAGCCGCCGCGCGGTCAAAATAATAGTATTGTATAATAAAAAAGTACGTAGCCTATGATTTTCATCTTTCTTATTACATCAGCTACATGCCAAAAAAGTTCGTTACAGAGATTACCCGAAACAGACAAATTTTTTTTTTGTCGAATTGAGTGCTTTGATGACAGCCTATAATCTTTTCAATCTTAGAGGAAATTGGCGAATAAATAGGAAATTCATTTTAAAAGTTAGCAATTTTCTGAGTAGGTCTGGATGCACAGGGTATGCACTGCTTATTTGCATATATGGAGTCACGCCACTGGTTACGTATGAGGCCGTAGTATCACTCTACCAATATTAACACGGCGTATTCTAGTCCCAATTTAAACATGGAGGAAATCTTTATATTATTCTTTTGATTTTGACGCTTTTAAGTATTTTTCCAAAGTTTTATTTGGTATTATGGTGTGGTCTACACAAAACATATATTATATTTTGTTTATATGTAAATAGATATTCACATTAAGTAGAAAACCTAGACCAAACCAACACAAGCAGACACTGTTCAGTACACACAAATGTTGTACTAGCTGAGGGTCGAAACCGGAATCCTTGGTGAAACAGACATATTTATCAATGGGTCATCAAATTATAGATGCCGTAGTTAGAAATGGCACCTTCTAGAAACTGACTTTCAGAATAAACCAATACAACACTACCTAAATACTTAAGTTGCTCAGGATAAAGTATGTATAACGTTTAATGGCTCCAGGATGGTTGACTAGTGGTTAATGTATTTTTAATGAAGGCTATTACACCCAAGAGGTTTTCCAATTAGAATTGCTTTTCATAGCACGGGTGAAACTTTTTTTCCTTCGAAATAAAATGAACAAAATGTAAGACAAAAGCTTTTTAATTAAATCTTCTTACTCAACTTGATTTTAAGCTGTTATTCCTCTAAGTGCGTATACGCTGGACCAGTAAAGACCCACGAACAGGCACATTATCGGAGGTTACATTAAAAATTAATTAAAAACACAACGGTTACTCAAATTTGGATAAAAATCGGCCAAATTGGAGTTAAATCGTTGCAGTTACACTTAAATGAGATTTCTGAAAGCAGTCGATTTGAACTTGAGTAATATTATGAAACTTGGAAGTTAGCTGATATTAATTAAGATATCAAGTGAGAAGTCTAGGCAATGGATTTGGCTCTCTTAATTCAGTTGGAACAAAGTTTCAAGACATTAATAAACATTTTTGTTAAACTTAAAGCTTGGGGAAGAATCGAGTTCTTTCATTTTTATCTTGTTATTTTAATTTTATTTTTTGTAATGACTTATAATTTAATGCAATTTATTATGCATTAAAACATAATACAGTTACCTTAATTTCTCATAAGAAAGCAATGCCCCAACCAGTTTTCAAGTAAGTTTGGTAAAACTGTTCGAAGGTAATTAGTCATTACCACTCGTTTCCCGAGTGGAGCACTACTCGGGAAGCTCTTAAGTAAAGAAGTTAAAAGTAAATCCTCTTCAGTAATCACTTAAGCATTCCCTTATTTAATAGTTCATCAACGTTTATTTAATTGTGCCTCACATTTGCGCCAAATGTGGTCGTATGTGTCGTTCCCGAATCGGCTTATATAGTCACGAAAAAAGGTGTTTTCGTAGAAAATGTTTGAATCGTCTGCAACAGACGTTAAGGCCAATATATATTTAATTTTGTAGAGAAATCGCAAACCGCATCAATAGTTATCTCAAAAGATAAGCTAATCTATTTAAAGCTTTTTTATGCTCATCAATTAATATGAATAAAATTAGCATAGCCAACTTTAAATATAATTCATAGAAAACGGAGGGCAAAAAATTTGTTTCAAATGATATTCGGTAAAATCACGACCGTATACAAACACAATTTTGTCTATAAAACGGAAAGATAAGCTATCGTCTAACTTAAAAATATATACTCCATTTTGCTTGCGTAGCCATTTGGTAGCTTTGCTCTTATTTTTACTAAACAAGCTCAGCACTATTTCCTTCAGTATTGTTTTGTTTGCAACTCAAAACAGAGAGATTTATTCAAACATACAGACTAAGCGTTTCGCGTCTACTTGCAAATCAATGGAATGATCTGCCTGTGTCTGTGTTTCTGGCCACATACAACCCTGTGGCATTCAAAAAACTAGTGAATAGGCTTTTTCTGGGCAAGCTCGCTCCATCTTAGAGCACGTCTCTTCCAGTAGGATCGACAGTTTTCGAGAGCAAACATTACAAAAAACACACGCTGTAAACACTATGTTTCTGCCACTCCCATTTGCAAATGATCATTTCATGTCTTAGTATCGTGACCGGATAGTGTGATTTGTACCCTTCGTTGATGGAGACGCGCATGATAATCAGCGGTTCTGCGATGAGGTGAACCGTGAAGATTCAAGGCGATTGTTCTCTGTCTTTATGCTTGATGTAGCGATTGTAAATAGTGCGTGACATAGTATTAAAGTTTTTTCCTCCAAGGGTCGGCTGTGATCACAAATTAAATAATTGTGATATATTTTTTCTGTGTAGTGAGTGCGTCATTAATGGTTTTTAAATATTGTGTCACTATTGTTTTGTTGGCGGGTAGCAGATGGATGTCAACTGCAAGGGATCGGTCCGCGTGGAAATCATTAGGGGAGGCCTTCGTTCAGCAGTGGACATAATTGGGCTGTAATGATGAATTGTTTTGTTGATAACAATAACATGTCTAAATACAAGTAGTGTTTTGGTGCGTAATTTGAAATACATTTTATAGAAATGGCTGTCTCATTATAATATTTCGTTGTATTATTATCATATTTGAAAAACTTTGGTGATGCTTTTAGGATGCTCACTCAAACAACCCATATAATCAAAAATGTTCATTACTAATGTCAATACAATTTGATTAAATGTATTTTACTGGTTGGTTCATAAATTTCATAATAGTCTGATTAGTAACCAGATAACCTCTCGACCTTATACGACTTGGTCCTTCGAGGCGGATCAAAATATATATTTTTTATTGTACCACTTCTAGGACATTAAAAGCAAACCAATTGCGTCAAAGTTCCTTTAAACACTTTCTTGAACCAAAGTGTTACTGAATCCACGTCCAGCAATGGATATTCCCTCATTTTGCGCCACATTTCACGGTTTAAACGCACTGCCAAGTTCATAAAGTTAATCTGGTGAGTAGACATAATATACTGGCAGTAAACTTAAAAGTTTTATCGTTCCATTCGCTAAGAATTTCCCAAGATAGTTTTATTGTCGTAGTCCGCCGCCAATTGATTGTAAGTGCCCTGCGAACACTGGATGGACTGAAATTCGGTACATCGGTACTTAATAAATTAGGTACCTTTATTATTTTATGATTAATGTCTTAAGTCATACTAATCTTTACTTAAGTGAAAAAAAGTTTTGTTTGTTCTTCTTTTATGGCAATGTTTTAAATAAATGCAAATACGGTGTTATCTTTTCAACGTAAAGTAAGCTGTTTCATATAATATTTATAACACCTTGTCCGATATTTCATGCATAAAGTAAGGTAAGCTTAACCATTAGCGAGCTACAAAGTTGAAAGTTTTATTTTTATAGCGAACCGCCTTGTTTAGGCTATTTGGCTGACGGAGGGCCCCGTAAAGTTTAATGATACGCTTTTGGACGTTTCATTTTCACGTAACATGAAAATGTAAATTTTTTCACGAAATATGCTATAGGTAATTAAAATACTTGTGTTCAGTGGAAGTTTTAATTAGTTTTATGGTTATTCCTGTCTGGTTAAACTAAAGCGCAAACGTGTGAAGACCAATAAATATAGAAAAATGGCATGAACAAAAAGTGAATACAAGCTTGCGGTAAATGCTGCTATTTGCGTTCGCTCCCGAAAGCCATTTAAATTATTTTGTAAAAGCAAATGGATTGTTCAAAAAATGCACTCAGCACTTTATTGAGAAATGCAATACCTATATTTACTATTAAGTCTTTATAAAAACATTGCTGTTATTTATCAGATGGTATACAGCGAATATACAGTTTCATGCTGATTGTAGGTACCTGTGAGTGAAGTCCTTGTTCGAGGATTGCGAAAATATTTTTAATAATATTTATAATAAATTTAAAAAACTATGTACTTAGATTCAATTATCCTCGTATAACCTCTATAAAAATCGGTTTTGTTTTTAAATGATTTGGTTTTTTAATCCTACCAAATTGTTTTTTTGTTAAACATGAGATACATTTTCGATGCAATACAATTTGGGTTAAAGCTTTTGCTCTGTTTGCTCATCGATTTGTTGAAAACATATAGAAAAGTTTTCAACAAACATTTGTTGCAGTTCGCTGGTTGTGATAGAACTTTTGCAGTGCACTTCGGGGTTCTAAGAGAATCAAATTAAGACTGAACGTACTGATGGTGGAAGGTGATATTTATTTAATATATATATTTTTGTGATATTTATATAAGACTAATAAACATACTTATAGTAGTCACATAGTTTTCTAATCACTAGCTGTAACAAGTTATACTTTTAGTTGATGCGTTCCGTGCTACCTATAGCGTCGGAAAGGCATAGCTAATAGATTTTAGTCCCTTCGCTCGACTTTTGTTGGTTGCACAAAAATTTAACGTTCTTACTTGACATTGTATAACTTTTTGGCATTTGTAGATGTTGGAGAAAAAGTACGCGAATGGTTAACAGTTTTCTTGACTCGGAAAACGTCTCTTGCATGAAAATGCCCAGGTTTGTTTGCGAGTTCCGCGAACAAAGAAGGCAAAAGGTGTTTGCGACTATTCGGTGTGGATTAGTATTTATGATAAGGGCAAACATAACAGCATTATTATGTACTTACATGCTGATATTGGTGATGTTTTAGTAAGTAGTAGGGAGTAGCCAGTTTCGTTGAATCTGCTTGATACTTATCGCGAAATTATAATAGAAAATCTATTGCTTTTACTATAAAATAATGGCGATTATTCTGATAGTTTACCTAGTGGTAATTGGTACTGACGCCTAATTTCCACCAACTTACTATAAAGGGGTGTACAATTTCGCTGGCTAGCTATTAAGTCACAATATTAAGTATTTTACTTTCTCTTATGTCTTCAGCTCATAGCACAGTAGTCTTAGAGCTCACGCAGGCGACCTTTTGGTTATTCAATATTTGTTCTCTACGATGGACGGGCGCGAGGCAGTGTCGACCAAAAATTATATCTATCAACAGATATTGGTTTCCTTCACCACTACATCTATCATATTTTGTAGCGATCTAGTCGTCCTGATCATTTTAAATGATAAATGGGTTAAATTAAAATTAAACTACATTTTAAAAATTAAAACGCTGTTAGTTTAGAACTTATTTTATTCCAGACGTTTCGGTGAGTAGTTAACTGCACTCGCAATCGCAATTTAATACAAAAAATTGGCTTTATAAGAGTAAATATTTTTTAAAGGGTAAGTCGATAAAATCTAGTCAATCATTGTAGATGGTTTTATAGTTGATGCTGAACTAATGTTTTTTTGTTCAGTAATCCTTATGATGTTAGAGTCTAAATTCACGTTCTGTTGAACCCGCCTGTGACAGCCTAGGTCAAGGCAATGTTTGTATCTCGTGATGCATGCCACCAAATAATTGTTTACCTGAAACAAGAAACAAAATGGCGTGTTAATGTCTTGTAGAAATGCGCGGAAATATGTTACTTTTGTGGCAGATTTTTGAGGTTAAGGAATATAAATGATAAAAAAAACTTTTATTTTAGTTTTTGTTTGATTAATTGACGTTTTTGCTTGTCATTACTTATGACATGTTATGTTATACCACCTACTTATGTTATAATAAGTAATAAATTGTATGTTGTTCCAAATCTTCGGCTACACAAAGTGGGTAAATCTTTTGTTGGTAATTGTATAAAGTATTTTAATAAAGTACCACAACATATTGTCGATCTTCCCTTACTTAAGTTTAAAGCTATAATTAAAAGTACCCTTTGAAAAAGGATATTACTGTGTTAACGACTATTTAGCCGATAACATTATTTGGTCTTAATGTGCTCGCATTGTGTTCCAAGTAAAAATAATGTAATTAGGATGATAATATAGAATTATATAAATTAGACATATTACAGCTATGTAAAACCAATAGTATTATAAATTTGACTCGAAATGAGAACATTGTAAACCCCATTTTTTGAAAAGAGTAACTACACGAGTTTGCCGGTATCTTCTCGGTAGATAACAACCTCCCGAACCGGTGGTAGATTCATTAAAAATAACTTCTTGACGATTCAAAAGTGTCATGTAATGATTTATTTGAATAAAACATTTTTGAGTTTGAGTTTGAGTTTATGTTGTGTTTTTAAAACTATACTTAATGAAGGATGCATTCATCCGTTTTACTGGAGCGTTAATACACAATCTATTAAATCAAGGCAAAACTGCCCCATACACAACCACAATGCAACTAAATAATAATCTATCGAGATTACATAGTGTTTGAACACTAAGTGATAGTTATTCAGAGACAGGGAAAAATATACTGTCGCAAACTTTAATTTGACTGTGTGCCACCTGAGAAGATACAGGTGATAAAAAAATTTGAAATATAAAAGAAACCTTTATACATTAACTTATATTTTAGTACGGATACCTATTATCAGTATCATTATTTCACTTAACTAGGTACTTAAGCGTAGCGTAGGACGCCCTCCGGCCCGAACTTGAACTTGGTGGGGTGCGCTGGTGGATAAGAAAGGCGGAGGACCGGGACATCTGCCGCAAAATGGGGGAGACCTATATCCAACAGTGACCTGCGATAGGTGGAAGAGAGAGGCACATAAGTGAAATAATAATAACATTTAGAAATAAATCAATAATACTGCTTTCTCAATGATTTTGACCATAACCAACCACGCTTAAATCAGTAAGGTAACGTACGTGGTATCTATTAATCTATGGAAAATATTTTTGTCTATGAGTTCTAATATTACACAATGCTAATTTTAATATCCTCTTATTATCCAAAATGTAAGACGAGACATAAAGTGACGTTTATATGTTACCGTAATACACAGTGACTACTAAAATGCTTGAGACGGCATGTTGTAAACATTTTACAACTGTTTCACTGCTGCGGTCGGCTTGGGCTTGGTAGATTAATTGGTCTATTTGCCAAGGATGTAGGCAATATTGTTTAAATCCATCAGATTTTACTACTACTTCAACCTTTTTTTTTTTTATCCTTTATAGGCAGTCATTTGACCGCCATCTCACCTGATGGTAAGTGAAGATGCGGCCGAGGATGGATCATGACTGCCTAGAACCTTACGACGTTCCCTGCTGTGTTATTATTATTAGGTCTCCTATGGCCCCTATGGATTAGATGTACGATTTTACGTATATCTCTTCATCTCTAGAGAGAGATTGAATATATGTAGAAATGATTGCAATTGACTGTGGTAGCTGAAGTTGAATAAATAACAGAAGCTTGTAAAAAAATAATACTGTACTAAACCTATATTAACGGTTCTGATAAACAATTCCCGATCCATAACAATTAGCGATTTAGCGGCGAGATATCAAAGTATCCTGATGATTAATGGGTTTTCGACGTGAGCCGGCAATTACGTGCGGTAAATTCACGCATCGCAATCTGGAAACTCGGTGAAGTCGATAGAGTGGCGGTAAGCGCAAGTCTTGTACAGAAAATATGGAAAAAATTGAAACCATTTTAAAGCACTGAGAGACTAACATAGTAAATGTTGGGGCAAGGTGTAATACCTTAGCGGCTGGAATGTTATCGTAAATTATGAAATAGATTTTTGTTCGTTTGTGGGGAGTCTTGTCCCCAACGAATCGTTTACCACTAAGTTTAAAAAAGAAAACAAAAGACCCGTTTGGCAGCAACGATCTTATCTATGGTCATGCCAAGCGGTACGTTCGCAGCTGTCAATTACTAGCACTACAATTACGAATATATACGAGTAATAACGAAGTGATACTGCATCCTGCTAGATTTTAAGCACATAAGATTTATTTCCGCTTCTTAAAATAGAGACCTTTCCTTATACCATGTTACAATTGTCACAAAAGTGTCTTCTACATTATAACACGAATAAGCGTTATCTGTATCAGGTACATTACCATAAGCCCATTGGGGTCGTAAAGCAAAGTGCCTCAGCCAAATGCCAATCTATAAGAATGATAGTAACGTTAACCTTCCTTATGTTAGGCCCTTTATTTTGAAATTTAACAGGCAGCTTGCCAATATTGAAGTCATTTGGAGCTCTGGAAAGACTTATATTCCTTCCTATCTTAAATCGTGACTCCGGTAAATCATCAGATTGGTGAATGTCGTTGAACCTGTCAGCCTTGTAATTTCAAGGACAGTATCACAAGGGCGGGGAACAAACCGCTAGGCAATTACGTATCGACATACTATTTGTTTGTTTAAAACATAGATATAGGGCATAAGTAGCAGTTTGTACTACTTGGTGTAGACTTTTTGTAATAACTTTGTTTTTTTGTTCCTCACTATGGTATGTCATACAACGGTTAATAATGACTCGTATGTTGGTCACCTTTGTTTACATAAACAAGCCTATAAAGCGATATTTAAGCAGTCAATATCCTTAAATTAATCGAAGAATTATTTATTGCTTATATTCACACGCATGCGATATATCTGTTGGTAAATGGTAATCATTCAACGTTGACATCTATGATGTCAAGGGCATAAGCAATCTGACTAAAGTGAGGAAAGAATATTTTTCAAACATTAAAGAACATGTCGTTACAATAGGGAAATTCTAAAGACATGGACACGCGCAATTGAGCGAGCTATACTCGGGGTCTCTCTTAGGGATTAGATCAGAAATGATTTAACCCGTGAGAGAACTAAAGTTATCGACATAGCCCGCCGGATCGGCAAGTTGAAGAAGCAGAACCGATGGCCGTTGGAGCAGACGAGTTCTGAAGTGGAGACCGCGTCTTGGCAAGCGTAGCGGAGGACGCTCCTCAGCCAGGTGGAGGCTGGATGAAAAATGCGGAGGACCAGCATATCTAGCGCAAATTGGGCAGACCTATGTCCATCAGTGGACTGCCATAGGATGAAGAGAGAGAGAGGAATTCTGTGGCTCGAATGTTGTTCAATATTAGCTCGTAATTGGATGGAACTGTTTGCTGGAATCAAGTTAGTTTTTTACTCAGACCAAGTTTTCAAAGTCTGGTTTGGATGACATTTTAAGCATAAATACATATAGAGACATATCATAACTATAATATTTAAATAGGAGCATCAACATACATTAGCACCTTGTCTAATTTGATTTGATGCATCATAGTGATCCATCAACTTCACTGGACTTGCGAGTTAGGGTCCGAAACCCCTCGATCATTCCACAAAACAATGGAATGCTAAATCTACAACCACATCCATAAATAAACATTAATTACATATATTTAGATTAGGAAAGCAGACATTAGAGTTTTTAGAGAGAGATGGACTTATATTCAGAACGTAATTCAACAGTTTATTCGATTATGTAGGAGTTTTGTACCTTACTGAGTGTTCTAGTAAAAAAACCATTATCAAAGTTTTACGTACGTTGTTATGTGTTAATTAGACAATTATATGATTTTTAATGCGATGAGCTTAAAAAAGTTACTGAACCGCCTGTCTGCTAAAGTGTAATGAGCAAACTTCGCCTTAGAAGCGTGAAGACCGCTGCAAGCCCGACAAAGTTTCGGTAGGAAAAGGGAAAACGAAAGTAATCGCCTAACTGGGGACTAGTTCTTGGCGAACTTTGTCCCTTTGAATGTAAATAATTCAGGCTTAAACAGTACGGTGTTTGTTTTTATTTTATATGTTAGCTACTACCTAAACTCAGCAGTGTAAAAGTACTATGATATTATTTCCTAGAAATTAAGCGAAAACTCAAATAGCGTTCGATCTAAAAGTTACTCCTGAATGTACTTATATTGTCTTGGTTAGTAAAAAAATGCTTCTGTTTCAAATTACAATCAGCAACACAAAAGCATATAAAAAAAAATTGGCCAAGCGCGAGTCGGAATCGCTTGTGGAGGGGAACTCGCAGCAGCAGTAATTTTTATTTACTTAGGCATCTACTACAGCTCTAATATGAAAAATAGTAGTTCACCGATTATGACGTATAAAAAAAACTACTCATCAGAAATCGTTCAAACAATTTTTTTTTTGATTTCATCAATCCCATAGTTTAGGGGGGACATAATTTTTTCAAATTTGGAAGTGTCTCTCGCGCAAACTATTCAATTTATAAAAAAAAAATATAGAAACATCAATACCATTTTTTAAGATCTACACATTGATACCCCACACGTGGGGGTGCGATGAAAAAAAATTTAGTACATCATAATAATACGGCTAACAAAAATAACTGTTTTTAAGATGAACAGGCTCAATATAAACAGCTATTGAGACGTGATACCTCTCTTGTTTCGAGGGATTAAATGTTTGTTCCATGAAACCCTATTATCATTTGTATGAGTATACGTGTTCTTTTATAAATGTTTTGTCCCAAAGCCGCCTCTTACGGCACCCCGGGAGGGAACCCCCGGGAGGGGACCCTAAAGGAACGGGAAGGAACGTTACCACAAAACTTAATATAATTATAGTTAAGGCGTTCTTAATTTATTTAAATCTACAAAACACTTGACACAGCCTCCTGCCCGTGTCAGACAGTCATGAATATGCACCTAGGTTACTAGGCTTTTGTACTTTCATAAATCTTTTAAGGGCTGTGCTAGGCGTGAAGGTTTTGTCGTTTTTTATGCATACGGAAATCGTTGCTAGTCTAAACGAATTCAATTTTTTTATGTGCGTATATTCTTAAGTTGAGAGTGAGAGTATCTAATCTATATAAATATATATCTAATATAAATATAACTCAAAGATGACTGATTGACTGACACAGTGATCTATGAACGCACAGTCCAAACCACTGGACGGATCGGGCTTAAAATTTGGCATGCAGGTAGATGTTATTTCGTAGGCATTCGCTAAGAAACGATTTTATTAATTCTATCCCCAAGGTCATGAAGTTTGTATGAATTTGGTCAATTTAAGATCGGGCTGTGTGATGAGCATAGACGTAGCGTATGTATCCGTAGAGGATTTTCTGATAGAAATTGTACTCCAAAGTCCTTATTTAATCAATAAGGGATGAATAATACTCCAAACGCGAGTGAGGCCGCGAGCAAAGCTGATATTTTATAAGTATATTGGCGTAGTCAAATATATACAATATAGAGCGATCTGTCATATGCAGTAGTGAAAATAGGTTTTACTATTGTTCGAGCTACGTCGAACATTCTGCAGCCATCAGCACACCGCTATTACGACATGACCTGACGATGAACTCGCAGAGTGTGCGTGGACAACTTACACCGGCGGCACACTGCGATAATGTTAAATGTGTACATAGCAACTGATTGTGTATAAACTAACTTACTTTTAACAATAAACCAGATTCAACCGTCCGTGTTGATTCTCATTTCCCCGCTGCGGCCAAGACACCCTACGCCGTCACTATGATCAGTCGCATGAGTCTGCGCGACTGGCAGCGGGTTCAATCCCTACCTACCGTAACTTCCTAACCCTTGCTCTCTGGGACCTCCGGAGCAAGCTCTCTATTATTTATATATGTATATATTGTTAGGCTGGGCTAGGGCCCTAGCGACCTAGCGTCCCGGCTAGGGAATTCTAGGCTTTCTAGGGAGTTAGGTTCCTCCTAATATAATCTTATTTTCTGGTTTGGGAAGCGTTGCCTTACAACCAACGTTTCCCGCCAGTACTTTTTAGATCTACGAGCCGGAAAAAACTTCTTGCTCGTACAACTATCCCCTTTTCTTATTTGATAAAATAGTGGAATTTTATAAAAGTAGTATGTACTTTCACGTAAAATATTTTTTTGTATTATATTGTTCCATGAATTTCATTACCCCACTAGGAACTACCAACTCTTCCGTGGAGAGATATATACGACCTCTTAAGGAACTAATGGTTAACCATTAGCGAAACAAATGATTATTGGCTTAATGTAACCCAATTTGAGGGGAAGGAACACGCAAGATGTTATTTGTGATATCACCTGTGCAGACGATCTTTTCATCAATTTGAATTAGGTGACTAAATCATAAAAATTGGCCAAGTGCGAGTCGGACTCGCACGTGGAGGGTTCCGATGATGACAATGATGATTGATTATTTATTTCAGTAATACTACTAAAATATTTTGTTGTAAGCTCTAATTTATTGAGCCGAAGATATCAACATTGTAATAGGTATAAGTATATTCTGCCTATAATAGCATTAAACTTCTGGGCTAGGGTGTCTACATTTTGCGCTCAATATACCGGTCATCCACTTTTTCATCCAGCTCGACGAACGACTTATTTTCCAACTTACTTTATTGTGCGTAATAGTATTGTGTTGCCAAAGCCTCACTTACGTGCACTGACGCACTCGTGTCACGTTGCGTGATAAATATTTAAAGGCGTTTACGCTATGACGTCACACCCAGCGTTTGACCACGCGATACGCAAATCAGAATTCGTTATTATAACGTTTCAAGCATTTATAGTACATAACGTTTTTGGGTTAAGTTGTCGTTGAAATATAACAGAATAATTTATTAATGACCCCGATTGAGCCGTAACCGTCAATTTTTAGCTAGCTGATCTATTATTAAGAAATAATCATGAAGAAGAAGCTAAGTCCTCAAAAAAAAAGGAATAAAATCCTTTATAGTATAGTAGAGTCGTGGACAATTTTTTATTAAGTTAGCAACTTATGATATAGCCTTTCTTTCCGTAGATGCAGAGAAGCATTTGTCGCCTAAAGAGCTGACGCTGAAATAAAGTGTACAGTGCAGTTGCAAAGTATCTATTAACTTTCTAGCTAGGCAACTGATTAAAGGGGATTATGTACTTGGAAAAATAACGTTTTAAACAGAATAAAAGAACTCATTTCTGATAGTTCTTTTTACATTCCTTTTGGATCTACTCTAAACCCCATTTTTAAATATTTGAATCTTACCATGCCTTCGACCGTTATTTAGGTAAAATGGATAGGAATAATGAGAAAAAATCTTTTCCCGTTTTCTCGTTCTCTTCTGAAGTTATGCTACTTATGGCGCCCACAGTAAGAGGGGTCGTGACAATAATATTCCTATTTGTCTTACTATTCACTATAATTATACAGATTATTTATTGAATGCATATCAACAAATGAATATTCATCATATTTACACTACAAATTATAATTTGTATTTGGTGTAATTATTATGACTCTATTATCGTTTCTAATAGAATTATCTCGAAGCGGTGCGCCTGACTGAATTGCCTGCTTACGTTGGAATGATTGCGTGATTGAAACGTGTTGCGTGTAGTAAATCAACAGGTGCTTGTCGGGCTAGTAAACTGGGTTAGTAATATTTGTATGTATTTCACACGATTACTTACTGGACCACTGTAGTGTCGGTCTAATATAATATTGGGAAATTTATTGAACTTCATTTTTATGATCAGCCTATATCGTCCCACTCTAGGAAGTGGGAAGAAACTGAAGGAAGCCACATAAACAACCATTGGGAGATTGTGACATAGCATACCACGAGGGCTCGATGAGTTTAGGTATATACAGGGCAAATGAATATTATTATGAATTTGACATTTATTTTGTAAAACTTTCATTATCAATCTATATGGGATTAGGTTCTCATAAAAAAGTCGTCCCGTAAGGGTGTACAGGCCTTAGTCGTCCACGCGGGCCCGTCTGGATTGACTGACTTTTTGCAGGTGTGCGCATGTTTCCTCTCAACCATGTTATCCTTCACCGTAAGAGTGTCGGATAAACGTTAATATAATTTCAAAAAGACATTTCAACCTGCGCCCTCCTGATCGGAAGGCAGCCACACCAATGAGGCACAGACGCTCAACAGGGTAGTTGATTGATATTGTGTAACATCATAAGCAAAAGAATAACTTGTCCTCATAATGACGGTCCTTCACTCGACATTTTGTGGCGTTATAACAAAATACATTCTCATGTTTCATACCCAATTTGATATAATGATGCTATATAAAACCTTTACATATCTTTTCATAACCCTTTTCCCCGTTATAAGTGGCTCCATATTTAGCTGCGTATATAAATAACAACCGTAAGTGAATATTAAAAAGGTCTGTCGGTTGTCAAATAAATGAAAGGGTTCCAGTACATCATTATTTAGATAAATATGCTGAACAAAGAGTCCATATTTGACAGCTTACATATACGGTTTGACAGGACATGAGTAAGTTTTAATGTAGATATGAGTTCGAGTATGTATGAGTATATGTATCTATTATGAATTCTATCCTATTTTTAAGACACAACATTCGTAATAAAGACTTGGTTTTACTTTAACATTTTTGATATGTAACGTAATATTAAATAAAAAATAAAATTCGGCATAGTAGTAATTAAATCTGATACGGATTACCTTATATAATAAAAAGTAATTGAAATATTGTATTTTAATATAAGTTATATATGTACCTACTATTAAAGGACCCCCAAGATTTGTTAGTGCATCTGCAATATTCAGAACTGATAAAATTCTTAAGCATAAACAAAAATTAAAATTCGACCAGAATTAAATCTTCGAAGTGGTCAGTGAATTACGCTCCGCAGTATACCAGTAGGAAAATACTCAAATTTAATACGAAATGCGCGGCGAGCAAACATGATTATGTTTTCTCGTTAAGCTTATCACCCTGTACTCTAGATTCGGCTTTGAACAGAATATGTAATGCATTATTATATCTTGTATTCATCTCTCTGTGAGATTTGCATAGAGTGCGGCGAGTACTGAATTGACATTTAAATATATTGTTTACGGTTGCAGTACTTGTACAAGTACATTACTAGGGTAAATAGTATTAAATTATTAAATACTGTGCTCCTTAATCCAATTTTCTAATTCAGGATAAAAGCAAACAGCAATTATATTATTTCAAATAAAATGTACATTAGTATGGTGAACAGAATTCAAAACCATTATTCTTTTATTTACGTCTTAATTAACGTAGTAGAAAACGTTCAAAAAACTTGGTTTTGTTATCACGTCATAATAATAAATAATAAGAAAATGTGTTATTTCCAACCTTACTCCTTTTCTATTACAGGTCATGAAATCACGTGACCAGTTCAAATATTAACAGTAAATTCCCAATGCTTTGGCTTAGATTTAAGTAAAAGTTATTAATGAAGCACGAAATACTTCGCCGGTCACGATACACTCACTAAGTACTGTCAAAGTTGATAGTATTTTGTTTTGGTTTGTAGCAAGTCCATTTTCACTATAGACATTTTGATGACAATAAGTTATGTATATTACATTGCTTTGACATGCTCTTATTTTCTTAGGTTATTATTATTTTAAAAGTAGTATTTGTTATTCACAGGAACATAAATATTTTACATTAGTTATTGATATTTATGGACGCGTCGGTGGCTTATTAGTGTGGCTTGACCTCCTGATCTGGACGGCGCAGATTGAAATTCCACCACGTTCCTATGTATTTTCTAAATTATATGTACGTTATCCGACGTTATTACGGTGAAGGAAAACATTGTGAGGAAACCAATCACGCTCCTCTTGCCAGATCATCATCATCAGCTCATCAAACGTCCCCACCGAGGGGCACGAGCCAGTGCGGGTTGGATGACTTCACACACAACTCTTCGCAGGCGTGCATGAAGGTTTCCTCACGATGTTTTCCTTCACCGTAAGAGCGTCGGATACCGTACATATATTTTTCGAAAATTCGAAAACACATTGGTACGTGTTGGGATTTGAACCTCAGCCCTCCCGGAAGGAAGGCGACAGTCCTCACCATTGAGCCACCGACGCTCATGAATATAATGATATGAAGTTAATTGATATATTTCACGACTCCTTGCCTAGCTTCAGACGGAAGTTGTTAGATTTATTTTCTGTCAGTGTATAAGTTCAAAGTTACATGGACAATTTTGTCACCCTCGAGTAAACTACTAAATGCCTTGCTCGAGGTTGGTAAGTGATCCCAGTATTGTCAATGTTGCTGATTAGTTTAGTTATTTTCATTTTTAGTTTTTTATCTCATGTGTTGTTATTCTAATGTTTATCAATGTTGTGTACGCCTATAAAGGGTATATGTACCAGACCATAACCTTTAACTAAATACTAACTACTGCATTGGTAAAGGTCTCTGACGATATACGTCGAGCTATGTCTGAGCAAGAGTTGACATTGTTAGTCCTCCTAGACTTCTCAAATGCCTTTAACACAGTGGATTGCCAAAAGCACATCATAGTGCTTTTGGCAATGCTTAAGTCTGTGTTTAATTGAGTGGTTCGAAGCTATCTCTTGGGAAGGCAGCAATGTGTTCGCGATGGTGATACAGATGTCAGATTTCTGTGACTTTAAATGCAGGCGTGCCTCAGGGTGGAATCCTTTCTCCATTCCTGTTTCTATTTTTATTAATTTCCTTACCTCCGTTTTGATTGCAAATTCCACCTTTTATGCTGAGACTGCAAGTATACGCGCATGCTCCCTTCAGCTGCATACAAAATCTAGTTGCCTCAATAAATGCTAACCTGGACATAATTTGTGATTGGAGTCGTTCACATGGTTTGGCGGTTAATCCTAACAAATCGCAAGCAATTATTATTGGTGGATCTAAACAGATATCCAAAATTGTACTCTCTGATGTCCCTCCTCTTGTTTTCAATGGTGTGGCTATTAATTATAGTGAGGTTGTGAAGAATTTGGGAGTAATGTTTGACTCGACCCTTTCATGGTGTCCACATGTAGCGGAGATTAGTAGAAAGGTTTTCGCTGCGTCTGGATCACTTCGTAGGTGGAAGAATTTGTTGCCTGTAAAGACTAAGATTGAACTTGCGCAGTCTCTCCTCTTATCTATCCTTGATTATGCAGATGTCTGCCTTTTAGACCTTAATGAGGATATGTTAAATAAGCTCCAGCGTCTGCAAAATCTTTGCATTAGGTTCATCTTTGGCTTGCGGAAGTTTGATCATGTCTCCGAATATAGAAATAAACTTGCTTGGCTCCCTATAAGACAGCGTCGTCAAGAGCATGTTCTCATTCTTTTATTTAAGGTGCTGTATGATCCTCGTTCCCCTCCCTATCTCAAAGAATGTTTTCAGTTCCTTGGTATGGATCACCGCCGAGATCTTAGGTCCAAGTCAGATAATGTGTTAAAGCCTCCTTTTACGAAGTCTGGTTATTTTAAGGAATCTTTTACTGTTAGAGCTACGTTTCTTTGGAACAGTTTGCCATCTGAGATTCGACACGCTAAGTCACTAGTCACCTTTAAGAACAAGCTTCGTCAGTATTTATTAAATTCTGTTATTTAATTTCATTGAACTGTCTACATATTATTATTTCACAATTTATTTATTTTATAATATATTTGTAAATTATATGTTTAACTTCGTTATTTTCTATTAAATATGGTATTATATTTTATATGTATCTATATATATATATATTGATATGTGTAAAATATTTATTTATATTTGTGATATTGTATTGTTGTATTTATGTATATGTATGTATGCTTTTGATTATTTTTGTTCAGTTTTGCTTGTGCACTACCTCTATTTTCCGGCTTTGTTCCTTACCCAAAGGTTGCCTGGAAGAGATCGCTTGCAGCGATAAGGCCGCCTTTCCCCACAGTTTGTCAATTTTACTGTTTTTTATTTTATTTTTTGTGTACTTGTGAGCAATAAAGTGTTTTACTACTACTACTACCTTTAACTAAATATTGTGTATATACACTGTTGGTGTACCTTTTTAAATAAATAAACCTGTGCACGCCTGTGAGGAGATTCAATAGTTGGGCATGAATTCGACCAATCCGCACTGGGCCCGCGGGGGCAACTTAGGCCTATACTCCCTTTACAGATAGGCTCGTTCTCTTCGGTTGGGACGTCGATTTATGGATGTGTTTTTACGGTAAACGATAAATAGTATATACATAGTGCAAATATCTCATTACTTATCTTCAAATTTATTAACAGCCAATACATATAACAATTCACTGCAGAGTGAAGACTTGCCAATACAGCTTGCTATGAGGAGTTGGGGCCGAAACCCACTAGTCGGTTTATACCAAAACTGATATGTTCTTCAACCTAACCCAGCCTACATAGACATAGGTCTCTCCCATTTTATACTAGATATCTCGGTTCTCCGCTTTCCTCATTCAGACTTAACCACTATCCTTTTGATAGTCGGTCCATCGTTACGGGTGAACGCCACGCTTTTCAAGACGCAGTATACACTCTTGAGACGTCGGCTATTAACCAAGGGTTCTGGGTTCGATGCCCAGGCTGTACAAACATTTTGTGTATAAAAGTGTCTGTTTGTATGGTCTGTGTTTTTAGTATAATTTGTATGTAGTTACAGTAAAAAGTATGTTTATCCATTGTTTAGTACCATTACAGGCATTAAACTTAGTTTTGGGCTAGATGGCGCTGTATGAATGTCGGTAGCTATTTATTATTCTGAATTTTGATTGGATATCCGAAGTCAAATTACGAATGTATTGAATGAGATTGGTACGACGATATTCAGTGGTAAATAAGCGTCTCTATGGACAGTTCATGCACTGATTTCTGTTCAGCGAGCATAAATCGAATATGAATATTTCGAAGTCGACTGCACTTAAGGAATGTGGGATCTCACTTTTAATCGCACCATTATTGATCTATCAGCGCTACACTTTCACGATACGTCCCGGTGACTGAGCCTACGTATTCATATAGAGTAATTAATTTATTTAAGTTAAGCAATTACGACTTGCGATAGGTCGCTGGTGGAGGCTGGATGAGTAAAATGGAGGTCCGAGATATCTGGCGTAAAATGGGGGAGACCTATGTCCATCAGTGGACTGCAATAAGTTGAAGAGACAAGCAATTATGATGGACCAATGACTGGCGAAAGGTCGCTCGCGAAGGCTGGATGAGAAAAGTAGAGACCTGAATGATTAAAGAGACATGTCTACAGTGAACAGCGATAGGTTGAAAGGAAAGCGAGCTATAACAGTGGTGTGATAAAATGGGATGACCTTGTCAACAAACACGACGTGACTATATTTTGCACAAAACAACGTAAAAAATGTTGAAATGGGAAACAAAAGTAATTTTGAAAACTCCACAATGGCACAGACTACGTGTCTAAGAAATAAAACCCTTTTGAAATATGATAAATATAAATAATATCTGTACTCCCTTGCACCACACTGATTTTCTGAGTAAGTCTTTTACCGTACGAGTGACTCGGCTTTGGAATGAACTGCCTTTAGAGATTAGATCAGCTGAGTCTAAATTTTCTTTTAAGAAAAGATTGAAATTATTTTACTTACAAATTAATTTGTAAGCTTTTATTTGTTATTATTTTTAATTAATTATTTTTCTTTGAATCTCACCTTTTATCATAAGTATTTATGTATTGCATTTCAGGTTTTTTTTTTATCGTTACATTATTATTATTTTTCATATTACTGATTATTATGAATATGTATATAGTATGTATTTATTTGATTTGTATATATGTATTTGTATATGTATATATATATATAGTATATATATATATATATATATATATTGTTTTGGATTTTTTATCTGGCCGCACCATTTTTGTTCTCTTTCTGTATGCCCAAAGGTTAACTGGTAGAGAATGCCACTCGGCATTAAGTTCGCCTTTGTACTTTATTTTTGTAGTGTGCATTAAGTTTTAAATAAATAAATAAATAAAAGGGGTATATGAAAACATATGCCGTAACGCTTATTTAAAGATGTTCCCAGCAACGGCAGGATTGTAAATATTGCTCAATACCCTTTTTCAACAGAAATGTGTATCGATAGAGCTTTGCGCGTTCGAGCGTCACCGTGAATACTGATTCGGTTGTTGGTTACACAGACTCGGTTTTGGGAACGATCTGAATCGGGGAAAAATAATATGTTGTGAGTATAGTTATTAGCTCATTGGTGTGGACTGTTGCCTTCCGATCTGGAAGGCGCAGGTTCAAATCGCGCCACGCACCAATGTGATTTCGAATATTCGAAATTTTCGAAATCAAGTGGTTGATTGCATGAAAAGTGCAGGGTAACAGATCGTGATTTCAAAGCGCTAACGAGTTAGATATTGTGAATCGGTTTTTGGCAGAGAATCACAAGCTCATACTTGTTCTGCGGCACGTATTCTCAATACTGCTTTAAGCTGATTTCTGATGTGGCGTCATCAATAATAACGCTTGGAAAGATCTTTCTAGTATTTATATAAATCTTTTTAGTTGGCGAACATGCTAACAAATAATGTTATATTAATTTTAACAAGCTTATAGTTAATGAATGGATTCAGTGCTACACAAGCATGGCATAAAGATATATACAGCTATTTACAAAGACATCTAATTGATTGCAAACTTTTTAAAAATAGTTTTATTCGTGAACTGACCGAACACTGAAAAAACTTTATATTAGTATGCATTCAAAGTGCATCGGCGTGATATGCATCACTTAGTGCAGTTAAATTTAACGCGAGGCGCTAATTAGAACCTAAAACAACGAAGTTCCGCGAGCCCTTCAACCGAAATGACCAGTGAAAGATGACATATTAATATTGCATTCATATATATAAATAACAATATACGATAACTTGATGGATTCATTATTTAAGAACGCTAAATTGTACAGTATATGTACATATATAATGAGGTTTATATCATCATTCGTATTTAATAGCCCACTACAGGATACAGGCCTTTCCTCACAGTGTAGTCATAGGGAGATTGAGCCTAACCTAACCTACCACGTGTGGCCAGTATAGATAGGACGCCCTCAGGCCCGATGGACCGACGACTTGCGAAAGGTCGCTGGTGGAGACTAGATGAGAAAAGCGGAGGACCGGTATATCTGGCGCAGAATGGGGAAGACCTATGTCCAGCAGTGGACTGCGATTGGTTGAATAGATAGATAGATAGAAGGACTACATCCTAAGATGTAGCTGGGGCCGAATGCTAAATGCCCTACGAAGCACGGAATCATCTTTCTTTTAGGCTAATCAGGTGATTAAATCGCACAAACTGACTTACACTATGCATGTACCCCGTGGGAGTCAGCGACGCTCCCGAATCAAGTAAATATATGTTTTAAAATTAATGTTATGCTGTGACATAACATTGAAACCTTAGGGAATATGATAAGAAACTCAGTGGTCGGCATATCTATAGTCATAAATATCTTTGACATAAAAATATTCAAGTCGGCTTCAATTTCGCAATTTTCTCATTGGGACGTCGGAATGTCAGGTCGAGTGACCCGGGCAAGTAATAACTTCTAGGTAAGGCTAGTAAGGACGAAAATTGTAGCTGACCTAAGACATTCTGTCTTCGAAATGGCATCCAATGTTTACCTGAATGGAAATCAAAGTTAGACTTCTAAAATGGGAGGATTCTATGATGTGTCGATATCAATTTATTGAATTTGTAAGTTTAGGACGTAATTGAAGTTGTAGTGTAGAGAATGGAGCTAGTTTTATATATATGCCCTACTAAGGGTTGCACTATTGACGGATAAACATTAAGTAGTTTCGCCAAAATATGAATCCTAGTTTACGCATTGAACTACCCTAAGGGTCATGCCCCACACTGGAAAACCCATAGGCTCCTTGTTTTAACACTTAAGCACCCAACAAAAGGAGTCATTATAAAACCTAGCCTTAAAGTATACTCTTTCTTTTTGTATTATCACTGTTGTGCTGATGGTAAAAATCACCAGAATTCTTAATTTTCATCAACATATTACTAAGTTGTCATTGTATAAAGGTGAAACAAAATGGCATAAAATCAAGTTCGTTATTTAAAAATACGTCGAAATAATGGTAAAGCGCCCAAAGAGCGTCCATTGTTGTTTGTGGCATTCGAGGTGGGTTTTAAAATGACGAAAGCCGTCAGCTCAATTCGCTAGCTGTCAGCCAAGTACAGGCTTTCGTTTTAATTTGATTCTGTGAAAACACATTTTCAGGTTAAACGAGACTGTATTTCATCATGTGATTGTTTGTTGGGTCTGGTGTAGTATTTCTATATAGAAATCCTTGACTTGTTACTTTTTAAAGAGAATTAAATATATATATCTAGAAAGTCGGCCTAGGTTTTCAAAATACAGAGATTTAGAAATCTTAGATTTTTATGTACACTCACAACAATAAATAATTTTAAGAGTTACCTCCTGTATCACTAATCAGTTTTGCTCTTTACACAAATCAGATAAACCTTAACCTTGCCCACCCTTTGTGTTATTGCCTCCCAAATCAAGTTAAAATACGTATACCCTTATTATATTCGATTAAGGTCCGAGGAAGGCACTAATGGACGTCAAATATGACTGTTATGTTCGAAATACACTATAAAACGTGAGAAGAATCCAGCAAGACTTAGGATATACGCTTCCCGTATACTCATGTGCTACTAGTGTATACGACCTAGACCTCGAAAGAGTATATAACAAAGATTATCACTGGTAATATTTTCCTAGTGTAAGAGATATTGCGGTTCAATTTATAACGCTACACGAACTGCTACGGACCGTAGCGGCTACTACGACCGTAGTCGTGTAGATAGCTTAGCTTTGAAACTAACAATTGTGCGGCATAGTGGTTTATTGTTAGTAAGAAGGAAAATAATACTGCGTCGTTGAAGCTTAATGTTTAATAAATAATCCATTTTTTAAATTTGATTTTCTAAATATTATTATTTGACGACCCTTCTGGTGTCATGGTTATGACGTCGGCTCTTACATCACCACTGGGTTCGATCCCCAAGTTCTAATAATAATATTTCTGGTTTCTAGGTATTTTCTATGATAATATGTATGCATTTACAAAAATAAAGTATGTAAGTATGTTTATAAGTTGTTTAGAACCCATATTATAACAGACTTATGCTTAGTTTGGGGCTAGATGGCGCTACGTGTATGTCAGTGGATATTTATTAATTTTATTTATATTTAAATAGTTCAGCTATTGGCTACTTAGCTTCATATCCCGGACAGTAATAACATTGGGCCTGGATGTTTCTATGCTTAATATGTTTTAATAAAACAAATAGTTAAGTATGTTTCTCCATTGTTTAGTATCCTCAGTACAACCATCTAGCTTTAATTAAGGCTAGAGTGCACTATGTGGATGTCGATGGATATTTATTAATTTTATCATTTATCAGTATTGTTTATTTATTTAAACTTTATTGCAACAATAAATTATGTACAGAGGCGAAGATGGCAAGTGGCATACTCTACCAGCTAACCTTTGGGTATGCAGAGAAAGATCAATGGTGAGTGGAGAAAAGAGGAGAAAAATCAAATTGTCTGTTCCAGCTGTGTATTATACAGTGTACTTGTCTTCTATAGTGAAAATACTTCCCATAATCTAACATTAGGTTTGTTTCGTATAGTTTTAGGATTTGATTTAACATTAGGAATAATGTAATCCAACGATTAATTTGTCAACGTCAAAGTGGGTGATGGAATGTTAAATTAACAAACGATTAGGCAATATACAATGTTGGTTGGGCTTGGCTTACAAATGATTAATTTAAACGCAAATATGTTTTGTCAAGCCTTATACTGATTTGAATTAACGGAGCGCATATGTGTGATGGTAATAGGTTTTTCTGTGTTTTACTAGAATAGGCATTTGGCCGCCATCTCACCTGATGATAAGCGATGATGCGGCCGATGATGAATTATGCCTATCTAGGAACATCCTGTTCACTCTTGCCTTGAAGATATCCAGATCATAGGTAACAGGGAACACGCTAGCAGGCAAAGAGTTATACTCCTTTGCCGTACGCATTATGAATGTTGAACCAAAACGTTTGGTTCGGATGAATGGTAAATTCACGATGTAAGGGTGGAACGCACGTCCACGTCTCGTGTCCCGATGACGGAATGAAGTTATATAAAATATTAGTGATTAGTAATCAAAAGCCGGATGAATAAGGGCTCTATGCGTAGCGGCTAGCGTCCGCTGGGGTCCATCGTCACGATTCCCCTCTAGTTTTGCTTAGTCCCTATTCGCGTAACCGGCGTGTGCTGGGCCGCTTTTCTCCCTAAACATATACTAGGTTGTCTAGGCTACCCGCAACAAGGTTAACTAAGGTTCGAATCCAACTCTGGGACGCCTCTGGACGCTCTTACGGTGATTTGTGAATGATGAAAACATCGTGAGGAAACCTGCGAAGACATTCAAGGGCTGTGCATGAAGTCGTTCAATCCGCACTGGGCCCGCGTGGACGACTAAGGCCTAATTACCCTATACGGGGTAGGCTCGTGCCCCACGGTGAGGACGTTTATGAGCTGACGATGATGAAGGAATACATTTGTCTCGTTACTTTTTTTTGTAAATATTATTGCAGTATTTAGGTACATAAAATCACTTGGGTAGACTGTTGTAGTAAATAATACCTTATGTCATCTACTTGCGAACTTATTCCATAAAAAAGTATAGTCTGACTTGACAAAATTAATGTTTCATATTTGTGGGCCATTTGGCCACATGCGGTGCAGTCGTACAGAATGGATTTTCATTGTTTTAGTTTCTGGGTACTGTGCTTTTGTTCCCGGTGCATCCATTCTGATTGTTTTAGCTTTGCCACTGGATAGTACTTTTGTTTCGACCTTGTAGTAAGTATATCAAAAGTTATGTTAAATATTAATAATTACTATTTTCAATAAATTAACACAAACTATGAAAATAGTCTTCATACAACAAACCGACTATGAAGTCTATTTATTTAGAACATAAATCAAATTATTATTCATAACGTGCAGTTATTAAACAACATACATATATAACTCTTCAAAACGGCGTTGGTCTGTTTATCCATGACATTACACATAAATTTCAATTCAGAAGATAAAATTCCGTAGTTGTTTCATGCCATTCTTGTGAAACCGCAAAACATGGGTCTCTTTGCATATGTGTGATTTTTGTTTCAGTCATGTGTAAACTAAGAATATTGACGCAACATTGACTTTTAACTATTGTTTACTATTTGAATTACAAATATAGCGTGTCTACTGAACACCGATCATATGTTCCCGCTCGACGATTATTATTCGTACAAATAGATTTCCGTTATATCGTATACGTGGAAAACCGAAGGGTTGGCAGATTATTAGTAGCCGGGGCTCTTTTTCTCATACGACAGGATAGAAAAAAAATATCTGACCTCTTGTGACGGCATCTACAAAAGACGTCTGCCAATATATTTTTCGAGAGCGTCATGGGTCAGTGGAAATACTCTTATGTGTCACAAAATATAATTGTGATCTATCAAAATGTTTGCTTCAAAGTAAATGGCAATACTTAGCAAACAATAGGAACTGATTGAATGAGTGAATGTCTAGTTGCTTATCGCTTTCCTTGGTAGATTTTACTGCCTTCTGAAACGTTGGTACTGAAAAAATATATTCGTATAACCATACAAAACTACGCGTATTATAGCCGCTACATAAACCTATCGACGTTTTAAGGTAAATAAAATGTCGTTTCTATTTCGTTTTACATATTGAAAATGGGCCTTATCTATAAATAGGTACTTCTAGACTGAATATTCTACGGGCGTGAACATTCGCCAAGTCTACTAAAATGCTATTAAAGCGTTCTGTTTAAAGTGGGAACTGTGCCCAGAATGTAAAAGGACGCAGTGATTGTGTTTAGGCAAATAGTCGTGGAGATACATATTTATTGTATACGTTAAGAGCTTCATATTCTTAATTTTACCATTCTACTTAAATATAATTTTATTGTTACACGAGTGCATTTATCTATTGCATATGAAATTGTTTTTGTAAATGTTTTCTTGTTATTAAACAGTTATATGTATGTATCATACATGTTATGAACAACATTTTTATCTTTTTATCAGGTATATTAGGTTTTCAGTCGAGTGACCGTTTTACGATAGATATGGTGTAATAGTTAAGAAGATGGGTACTAAACCGAAGGATCCGGATTTGGTATCACGATATGAACATGTCTATTTATATTCGTTGGGTGTTTCCAATGTATATCTTACATGTACATATTGACATTAAAGCTGTTTATCTGATGTTTCGTACCATTCTGCACAGTCCTTGTTAATTCGGATTAGATGGCTTTATGTAAAACACAACTGTGTATGATAAAAGTTAACCTCAGTCTTTAAAAAATATGTAGATAAGTAACTGCTTATCAACATATTTTTTTGACATATGTATGAAGTATTTTCGTTTTCTAGGTTTTATAAGTCAAAAAATAAGAACAAATAACTTAATAGACATCCCTGTAACCTAATCATGATATGTATTCGATACAGAATCAAACTGACGGATGGTTGTAAGTATTCTTCGTAACTGTAGGAAATTAAATCGGCTTATGTAAATAACAAAAACTAACTTCGAAATATGGATTGTTTGTTTGTAACCGGAATCGTCAGAAGAAGTAAGATAGGTTATTTTGATACTAGGGTAGACACCACGAATAATCTGAATATTTTCTATATTGTATTCGTCTGTTCATATTTAATGATTATTTCGTTCTTTATTTATTTTTATAAATATTCCGGAACACATCAGCTGGAGGACAAAATAACAAGATAATTCCTGCAACACACTACTTTCAAAGGTGCCAAAACTCGAAAATTTTAAACATGTGGTACAGCCTGTTCGGAGTAACCACTACGTAGTTAATTAAGTACTCAGCTTGTACGTGAACCTTGAGAGTACAATACCAAGGGAAGTTGTTAAGATTTCCTCCGAGCGCCTCAAGCTTTGGGCAAACCACGGAACTATTTGCGACAGCTTTCGGATATAGTTAAACATAGTGTCTTGTAGTGCCATAAACTTTTAAAACGGTCAACGTCATGTGTGATTTCGAGGAGATTTAATGGAAAGTTAAATGATATGATTGTTCGAACTAACAGTTAAGTGTTGAATGTATGTGAATTACCAAAGTTTAGACACGCAAAGCAGTAGTATCGAGTTTTGGTGGTAATTATCACAATAACACACTCCTCGATTTCTAGGATGAGATTTTGAATTATTTACCCTAATATTTACCAAGCAGCAGCATGGACAGAGATTTGGGACATTGTTTTGTTTAGATTTTTAGGTATTTTCTTAATTTTGTGTTCTATTTTTATTCACCTTTTTTATTTATTCTACACATACTTACTACTTATTATACGGGTAGTCATATTAAAATGTAATAAACAATATTACATAAAAACACATGCACCAGTCAGACACACATGCACACATATATTCACATGTACAAACAAAGCACAAGCAGACACATTCCCATTGTACTCGTATTTAATTCAATTGCATAATGTGATGAAACGCTACAAGTTAACAAAAATCTAACTTAGTCGCATTTGTTGCATTATTTTATAAACACCCCTCGTTTAATGTCCGGATATATTTAGTTCTAATATCAGAGATGAGGAAGAATATATTATTTAAAACTATATTATGTGATTAGTTCGTTTATGTGACATCCATACTCTCTTTCTCTCTATATATTTTTAAGTGACACCCCATTGCAGTTATATTTTACTCTGCCGGATAAATGTATTCAGATAATTTTATTTTAAGCTTAAATTCCTGTTCAAAAGCGGAATTGCGATGGCGATGGCTTTGGCGAACGATTTGTACCCCGTCCAATGGGGTTGCGTTGTGCTGACAATTTCGTTGAGTTATTATGGTATACGCATTGCCGGCGCCTGGATCTGCAATGCGTAACCCAGATAACAAAAGTTTTGACCTTAAAATCGCCCTGGGCCAATTCGGCTTAAGACGGTGAAGCTTCTGATTATAGCTTTTTGTTGGCTCGTAAATTTTTTATTTTCTTTTAAAACGATCGAAGGCTTGATTTCGTATCCTGCTAGTTTCAGTGTCTTAAATTTTTAATGACTCTTCATGATCATCAGCTCATTAAACGTCCGAGGGGCATGAACCCGTAGGGGTGTATAGGCCTTTGTTGCGGATTGGCCGACTTCACGCACACCCTTGAATCTCTTCGCAGGCGTGCACAGGTTTCCTGACGATGTGTTAAATGACTCTTACTTTTCTATGAATGTTTTAAAAGACCCTTTAATTTTTGTAAAAAAGAAAAATGTAATATATATAGTTTACATATTGCGGGCAAGGCGACTACGCTTGTGCCTGAGTAAACCTTTGATCATAACTTTGATATGGTAATTCAAAGGACTGTATGTGTATAATGTTGGAAATCTTATAAAAATTTATAGGCGATAGACCGTAAAATCGGATTGCCTCTTACCAGAAATAATTCGTTTGAATCAAATGAATTATCGATGTCTGCGTTTGGTAATCGAGAAACGGGAGCCAGGCGTTATCATAAAGGTTCGGGGGGGGGGGGGGGGAGTGAAGGGACAGGGAGGGGAATGGCAGATAAAGTTTTCTTGTTGTCGTGAGTCATGCAAACATTTCAGTAAACGCTTGTACAGGACGATGCAAAGTTTAAAAATAAAATTCTGTCCACCGTGAAAAATGCTTGTTATAGTTTTGCATGGCAACATTTGAGTGTAATCAATCCGTTACTTAGAATGAACTATAAGTGAGACATGTTTACTCTCTTTTTTGTAACTGAATAAAGTGTTTCCGTGACATTTTGATGGAAGATCTTAAAATGTCACCTAACAAAAACTTGTCTATTCTAATTTATTTATTATGATACACCAACAACATATCACACAAAACATCAAAGGTCGCAATTTCTTTCAAAATTGGCCCCAATTTACAGTACATATTAAACGAGACAAAAACTCTATTCAGAAAATGCAATACAAGATACTTCGAGCTAGTTTATATATCTTAGATATAGGGAGATGATTTTTCGAAGAGCTTCAGCAATTTATGTTTAAGCCAGGGTTCAAACACAAATCAAATCTTTTGAATATCTCCTATAGGTGACGCATTTCTAAAAATGTTAAGCGTGCGAACTGTCGTGGAAGATGTCAACGACCCAATAATCAGCATTGCTACATATATGCTTTGAAATTTTTGTAAAACCTACGTTAAGTCGACGTCACCATTCCCGTATGAACGACTTGTGCAAGTGCTCACGCGAGCGCGTTCAAATATACATGGGGTATCTTCTATTCATGCTGCGTGAATGTGGACTGGCTCAAAGATATAGAGAGATTTGCAGTGACATTTTTCTTGGGGAACTAAACAGGTGGCTTTTTTATTGTTAATCCTATCTGGATGTAGGTGGATTCAAAATTTATGTGTAAACAACGAAAGTCCGTCATTAACCTTGGAATATTATTCTCTTCCAATCAAAAACCCGGCATAGTTACCTACTTAGATTTTAAATCATTGGCGATTGAAAAGAGTAACTACTGAGTTTCTTGCCAGTCTTCTCAGTAGAATCTACTGTCCGAACCGGTGGTAGTTTAATACAGATATAGGATATATGAGTAGCGCGCTTATTTTAAATCTAAAGATTCACAGTTGCTTTCAATATCTTTTTTAATTGACGATTTAAAAGAGTTTCGTAAAGTTTTAATTGAATATTTTTTTTTTATTGTTGACATTATTTCAGCCAAACAATGTAGTGTTGATTGATTCAATGGGTGTTTGTACTACCCCGGGTTCTAATCGGGAACCCTTGGTGTAATAGCCGACCATTCCACAATATGGGTCGTCAATTAAAAGGTATTACTCGAATGAAATCGGCTTCATGTATTAGAATAAGCCATTTGACCGCTCTATATCTATGTTGCGCGCCTTTCCGACTCCATTGACATCGTTGTGTCAATGGTTATGGTGTTCAGTGGATGTGGGGAACGCATAAGACTCCGACATGTTTATGGCCATACAAATATGTTAGCATAATATTAAATCTTGTATCATATGTGGTAAAAATATATTGAAGTGTTTTCTGTTAGAGGTTTAAACAAGAGTAGGGTATTATTTCAAGTACGAGGTTTTGAAAACTTTAATTTTTGTATCTATTGCGTTATTGTAAAACGTTAATTTGATAGTGAAGTAAATTTGAAGAGATTTCTTTGTTCAATTCGAGCATTACACTTTTATTTCTTATAAATATTAACTATTTTTTTTTACAAAAAAGCATGATAGCAATATAGGGTTGTTATGACTTATTTGATCTGTGATCTTATGTGACATACAAAAAATGCAAACATTATAAGTAATCAACACTTCGAATGTTTAATCTTGTTTATTAATTGTTTTGGTGGTACTCACAAATCACAATATGTCTGCATTTCTGGAGATCAAAGAGATCAGATAAACAATCACAAACAAATGTAATGTCGGCACATATTTCTTAAAAAAAAAACCTTAGTCTGCATTCTTCATTTTATGTGTATTTACGATTTAGTTTGGTTTAGACATATTTCAATTTACCAAAATCAAAACAATAGTTAAGCGTTTATGAACGTAGTAGTACGTAAAGTAGATTACGTATAGTATTCTAATGATATACGGCACGTAATAAAGATTAAAGGTTCCTAAATAGAGACGCAGTGCGGAGGACAGCCGGGTAATCGCGTGATCCCGCCCTTTGTACTTGTAATCCGATAACCACATATTGATTCTCTTAGCTTTTAGGTTGACAAAATGTAAATGTTGGAAATGCTATTGCTGGGTAGATATAAGCGTGCTATAGTTTTAACCAGCCTTTTACGTTCCACTACAAGGCATAGTCCATCCCATGCAGCATGACTATAAGGGATTCGGCCGTTTACTAGGTGGTAGATTCGATACTGAGTCGTCTAGGTAGGTACCACCGCCGTTCCAGATATCATCCCGTGAAATAAAAATGTTTTGCACTTCTATGTTTTGAGATGATGAAAATTACCGGGTATAAGAGATCTAATATCTGTTGTCTCGGGTGACGGGTTTGTGTTGTGGGGTCAAATGAGGTCTCACCTCAGCATGACGTGCTCCCTTCTTCTTTTTTTACCTTTCGAAGTACGGAAGCGTCTTTCTTTTCAGACAATCAAGTGATACAGCTTGCTCCTTATCAAATTGGGAAAAGTTGCACATGGTGCCTTCCACGCGGGATTCGAACCCACGATTCCCGGTTTTCAATTAAATAACTCAGTAGCGGAAATAAATTGTTTCTTATTTAATTTATGAATATTTATTTTGTTTCAGGTACGTAGCTGTGAAATTTGTAAGTAGTATTTGAACAATGGGATTTCAGCATTAAGTATCAAGATTTAATATTAAGCTATTTTTTTGTGTTAAAATATTGTGTAACCAAGCTATTTGAATGCTCGAAGGGGTAGCGGATAGTGCGATACGTTTACGTTCGCAAACACCATTGTTTAATATGCAAGTACATCGGATGGGATGACCGAATCTTTATACCTCTTTATCTTAATATTTCATCATCTAAACCTTTTTGCAATAACAAAACATAATAGGAACCACAACTGATCATCAAGGAAAAGAGTGAGCGGTTTCTCAGTACAATATAGTCATATGGCACACGTCTATCGAGTAAATGCCCTTTCGATCATGTTAAAAAGCAAAATTGCTTTTTCGTGGAATACACAAAAGGGTAACAAATTCTATTGCTATTCGTCTTATAAAAGTGTTAGACAAGCATTTCGGGGCGGGCAAATTTCCATAAAGAGATGTACAATGCTTTATTTTTTGTACGGGTGAAATTATGGAATTCGGTCTATTATTATATTTAGTAACGTTTGATTTTGTAATAGATTGCTTTGGTTGTCTTATTATTTAATTAAAGAACTCTAAAAACACACATATATGTGCGTAAAACGATGGTTTCTATCCATATTACCTGATATGAAATGATGTGCGTGAATCGCTTTGCGTCTAGGTAACGCAGTTTATCGCATAAAACAACCGCGCGTTTAATGTTTGTTTCTATTAGGATATGAAAAGTGTCAAGATGCGTATTGGCGATTCAGCATTTGTACCCTTAGATGAACAATAAACTAACTACTGTTTACCTACTACTACTAGGTGGTAGACTCGATACTGAGTCGCCTAGGTAGGTACCACCGCAGTGCCAGATATCATCCCGTGAAACAGGAGGGTTATTCACTTTTGTGTTTCGGGATGAGGGCACTGTAGCTCGTGAAATTACCGGGTATAAGAGACCTAACATCTGTTGTCTCGGGTGACGGGCGCAGTGCGGCATTGATGGAGGATAATAACTGTCTATCAGTTGTTGGTCTCCTTTAATGCCGCTCTGGCATGGTCTGGCGTATCACTTACCATCAGGTTAGCGTCCAAACCGTCCTGTTCACTCATAACATAAAAAACCGAAGTTATTACCAAATAGTATGGAAAAAATCCATAGTGAAACAATAAAGATTTCCGCTTGCAACATTGCATACTGGACTCAAGCAGCTTTCAAATTCATCAATTGATACTAACCAACTTTTATTACAAATATGTGGCTGAAAGTCCATTAAACGTCGATATTGTTTCGAATATAAATATACAAACCTTTCTAATTATACATAATTGAACAATCACAGGACAATGGAAATAATAGAAATCTGAGCGTGATTCTGTAATCTGCAAATGACCTAATATTTTACTTTTGTTTTTGTAAGTGCTGTACAAATGGCGCGTAATAAATAACAGAACTGTGTTAATGACCTCCACAGCTTTACACTCAAATGTTGTTTTAACATTTTTCTTTGTTACAATAAAGAAGATGTCTTGGTATTCAATCCAGTTAAACTAGAGCTTGCGTAGTACCTACGTAGGACACAATGTGAAGTCAGCTTAAAATGGCTTTTTCAGTTTAATTATTATTCTGACGAATTATCTTATTATCGTCTACAAGAGAATAAAAGCCTCCTCTTAAAGGAAGCTGGTTATCTCGGATTTATTTTGTTTAAATTTGGACTTATTAGAACAGGGTTTGAATTTCGATTTAGTGATCTATGAAATTCGGCGCACATATTAATCATTATATGAGTCAAATAAGACACGTATATTATAAATATTTTTGGGATTATGAGGGGGTCAAAAGTGGCTCCAAATGGTGACTGATGATGGTAATGGTAAGTGATACGTCTAGCTATTACAGAGCGGCATTGAAGGAGACCAACAACTAATAGACAGTTATTATCCTCTATCAACGCTGCGCTGCGCCCGACACCGAGACGATATATATTAGGTCTCTTATACCGACGATATCTGTACCTACCTAGACTACTCAGTATCGAGTCTACCAGCTAGTAGTATGTTATAAGGCTGATGATGAAGTTAGAAACAAAGCATTCCATCTGGTTGTAAGTGTCTACTTTAACTTAAAACTAAAGTTCATCATCAGCTCATTATACTCCCCACCGAGGGGCACGAGCCTACCCGTATAGGGTGATTAGGCCTTAGTCGTCCACGCGGGCCCAGTGCGGATTGGACGACTTCACACACAACCTTCGAATCTCTTCGCAGGTGTGCATGAAGGTTTCCTCACGATGTCTTCCTTCACCTTAAGAGCGTCGGATAACGTACATATATTTTCCAAAATTCGAAAACACATTGGTACGGTATTTGAACCTTAGCCCTCCCAGTAGGAAGGCGACAGTCCACACCATTGAGCCACCGACGCTCTTATATTATATGACTCTATAGTTATTAAAGTTAAATCACAGCACATATGCTTTTCTTTCTAATGGTTTTTTTATTCCTAAATCAACATAATCAAGCATTTCTTTCAACGGAATTTCTTCCAGCCTCGTTATTTATACGTTTGGATATGTTATCTATATCCACGTGGAAGGAAAATTACTGGAGAACGGTGTCTTTTGTATGTAATCCACTGGAAGATATAATCAGTCGGATATAATATAGACTATATTGAGTACCATTTTATGTATTTGTTACGGTCAATTCTTTCGGTATGCTTGCTTTTTTTTTATGAAAATATTAAAATAGCGACTGTCGTAGGTTTGTATTCATACAGTTATAAAACCTTATAAAAATTCAACTAGTTCAAATGTCTATAAACTGTCGACTTTATCTTTTAACTAGTATTAGAAACTGCATACTTGATTGTTTGTGTAGATAGTATATAGATTTGACACTTAGAACATATTTTGACCTTTGACCTTAGTTCCTTAGGGGTAATAGTCGTCACCAATATATTTTTCGCATCTCTAAGCATAACAAAGTTAAAAATTACTTTATTTAATTATGGTCCGTCTAAGCCACTAATAAATATATTTAATATTCATTAGTGACAGTTCACCATAAACTAAGAAATCAGCTAGAAATTATGCTAGGGCTTCTCTTAATATAAAAAAAATATATATTGAAATGAATAAATAGATATGATTACAAACATTTCGTTTACCCAAAAGATTTTATTTATAATCCTTAGAAATGAAATTATTAAAGAGACTTATGGTCAGATATATATTTATAAAAACTTACGGCTCTTATGTTTATTGTTATTTAAGAATTGGAAGACATTATTATTCAAATATTATTATAAAAAAAATAAAAGTTTTATAGCTTGTAGTGTAGTAACAACATTTTTAAGTCACGAACTATCCCATTCCATAGCTTAAACTGAAAGGCGCAAATGTTAAGTCACTCCTTAGAGGTTTTTTAACTTACAGATTATTTTTCGATTCCCAACTTTTTCTCGTTTAACTTTTCAAAGTTTAAGGGCAATCCTTATTTTATCGTTGTGCTTAAATCGATCGTTACTAACGCGACGAAGTGATAAACATAAACTTTACGAGATATGATCATTTACGAGTTAAAAAGTTACTCCATAATATGTTACGAGAATCGAATTATTTTAATTTCCATAATTCGCTCCTAAAAGTATTATTCTCGGAGAATAATAATAAAGTAAAGTTTTAGCTTTAAATTTCAAGAATACTTCTTGAAATTTAAAGCTAAAACGTGTCACGCCGTGAATTTTTTAAAGAAGAGTTTTCTAAAACATAGTTTTCAAACTGGAAATATATAAATATATACAACTGGAGTGTTACATTTTTTGAAAGCGTATCCAGCAGTATGCTTCCGTTGACAGATGCGCGCAATATGTCTTATTGTTTTGTAATATTCCATACAAAATCTGGCCGAATTTTGACACACTTTTGTTGTTAGCAAGACTCTGTTCGTATTTTTTTTGTGTCCATGGCAGCGCAGTGATAGAGCTTGGGCAGTAATGGGCTCGACTGGAGTTATACCACGGCTTCATAGAAAAACGGTGCGAAACAAGGCTGTATTTGTGTTTCGCGATTAAGGCCTGTATTCTATATCGAGACTCGAGCGTTGTTCTTTACGTGAATAGAGTTAGAAAGGGATAGCGCTCTATACGATTAATAGTGCCATCCCTTTCTTACTTAATTTAAATAAAGATCAACGTTGAGTCTCGTTTTAGAATACGGGCCTTAGAGTACGGGTGCAAAAACTCTCTTTCTCTTCGATATATGTCCCTTATCCTCTCTCGTTTTTAAGATCAGCAACGCACTTGTGGCTCTTTTGGAGTAATGAATGTTCACAAACATCATTAACCATCAGGTGATTTCTAGGCTTGACAGTTAGGCTTTTCCATAAAATGTTTAGGAGACAAAAGATAAAAACTTTGTTGCTGATTTTTTTTTGTATAAGATTGGAGTGTGTTTTATAAAGTGAGTGACAATTTATAATAATAAACGTAACCGGGGTTTACGAGCGCGTCGTTCCCATAAAACTAGGGACGTGTGCCCGATTGATGAATTTCAATTCCCGGCAATAGCTTTGTACGATTTTCGGGTCGGCTCGTTTTGTTTTACAACGAAAAAGTTCGCAATAATGCCTACCTAAAGGTATATGGCAAAGGTAGCCTATACACCGGTCATTCTAAAATGGGATCTTTAAAGATACCAAAGTACAGCTACTTTTCTTTTACATTTAATTGGTCAGCGTTAGACAACTTGTGTGGACACATTCATTGTCATGCTGGGGCCATATTAACGGCTAACGCCCCTTAACGCGATAATTATTGCGATAAATAAAATAACGTTAAAACTGCTAAATTCTCGCGTTAAGTAGTGTTAAAACTAAAATTAACGCCCATTGTCGCGATAATTAATGGCATATCCCGTTAGTGTGACCTCAGCATAAGAATTAATGTTGTACGTCAGCACTTTTAGTTTATGAGCGTGACGAATGAGTGAACGCCGTAGGTTGCTGCGCACTGACCGGCTAGGTATACTAGGCTTTAGCTTTGGAAAAAATATTTTTTTTTATTTGGTACCCGTTAATGTTTTATTTTAATGGTCAGTGGCATTGTTACTCCCAGATAGTGTCAAGACCCCACACGGAACATGGTTAGTTTTTGGAGTCTAGTGTCTCAGCACCAACACGTGCAAACACGTTGAGAAAACAGTGGTATTTAGTTAATCATTCAATATACGGTACAGGCACCTTTAATGTCCTTGTTTGGTGTTAAACATCGTTAAACAAACAATCAGACATTCACACAAGTGTTTGTACTGCCCGGGTTCTAATCCATCAATTATACACAAAGTCGTCAAACAGTTTTGTATAAACATGGTAATATTTCATTATTGTATTGGTTTGCTTTTTGTAAATACAAGAAATCATAGTTCGAAAGCATTTTATTTACACACCGTTTGAAGTATCTACCCATTAATATTTCCGTCATTGGCAGAGGTTTCTCATAAAGCGCTCCTTTATAGCTCGGGCAATATTGCTGAAATAGTTTTCTGTTCAAATATATTCTAACCGCTGTTCTGTTTACAAAAGATAAAAGGAATATTTTCATAACATTTCGCTGTGGAAGGGAAAGACAGCTAATTGTTTCGCGTACTGGTAAATAATTACGTTTTGTCACCATGCATATAATATGAACTAACGTAACTAAAGTTTTGGTAACGTAGCGTAGCGTAACGTCATAAAGATCAATTTAAATCATAGTTAAACTGGAATCACAAGGTATATAGAGGGATAAATACACAAACGACAGTCATCACCATCAGTTCATTAAACGTCCCCACCGAGGGGCACGAGCCTACCCGTATAGGGTGATTAGGTCTTAGTCGTCCACGCGGGCCCAGTGCGGGTTGGACGACTTTACGCACAACCTTTAAATCTCTTCGCAGGGGTGCGCAGGTTTCTTCACGATGTTTTCCTTCACCGTAAGAGCGTCGGATAACGTACATATATTTTTACAAAAATTCGAAAACACAATTGTACTTGGTGGGATTTGAACCTCAGCCCTCCCGGAAGGAGGGCGACAGTACAGTATTACTACCAAATGGGCCGACGCTGTCACCATAATTGACTTTATTTGACACAACGTTTTGTACGTATAATGCTGAGTATTGCGAGAAGCAAAGGCGATCTGATATGTCAAATGTACTATCATATTGCCTTGTTATATTTATCAGCGAGCGCTCTTTAAATATCTTTTGTTTTAAAACCTAGGGATAATCTTAACAATGGTTCGAAAAATAAGTGTTCCTTTTTTTCAAATATTATTGAGGACGTCAGAATCAACCGGAGAATGTTTTAAAATGTCAAAGAATAAACACATCGGCTAGAAAGTAATTACTTCTTAGATCAGAAACGAAATATTCGCATCACCTCCACGACGGAAGCGAAACGGCAAAGCCGAAACGGTATACGTACATTAGCTGATATAAGGAATTTTTTCAAGTACTTTTTTACTTATTGCTATCGCTTTAATTTAACTTAGATCTTTATTTTTCTCTTACTATTAATCAATTTGCTATATGTATTTTATTTTTAATGTTTAATTATTTGAAATATTTAAATCAGACTTTTTTTTTTGTTTTTATAGTTTGACGTTTAATATAATTTGACATTTATAACTTGTAACGATTTTTTTTAATGTATTAATTTTATTGAACTTTAGTGTTTGTTATATTTTTTTATGTATGGCATGATGACGTGTTGGGTAACCACAAGTCATTATGCGGATTGATGTAATTAGTTAGTAGTTTAATAATTATAAACTAAATACTAAGGGTCGGTAGAGTTAGGTCGTGTAGATTCAGAAACTTGGCTCGACATGAGAATCTGATATCTTTTTCACAGCGCAAACCTCATGTTGTTGTCTTGGTAACATTTCACATGAAATATTTTTGAGGGATCACTTTTGTCTAGTTTAGATTAAAATAATCGGGCTATAGTCTGGAATAATGGCCACTTATTCCGTCCCTTTGGTTGTGCAGAAACAAGGGTCTATTCAGGAATTTAGTCCGCAATTTAGTGCTAAACGCTTCGGTTTGAGTCAGACGAGTTTTGCACAAAGAACACAACGCAATTTCATTTTACCCCTGTGAAAAGGTTTCGCGTTCAAATGTATACAAGTACTGCACGTTTACCTTTGTGTAGAGGGTCCGTTATGCGTTTGTTTTATATATTAAGTTTGCTATAAGCTGTACTCTCTTCCATTGAAATTATCGCAGCACTGTTAGACATAGGTCATCTCCATTTTGCACCAGATATCATCTGTTTTCCTCATTCAGCATCAACCAGCGACATTTTGCAAGTTGTTGGATCATTGGAGGGCATCCTACTCTACGCGTGCAGTCTCCACTTCAGAACTCGTCGGCTCCAACGGCCATTCGGTCCCGCCACATGTAAATTTACCTCGTTATTTGCTCTGTGTTGACACATTTTTTGTATTTTGTTTAACACCTTACGGCTTCTATCGTGGATACTCGTATAAGTAGTGAGTACTAAATGACAACCGGAAGCGCGGGATTTTCTTTCTTTTCATACAATAAGTAAAACTATTTTGTATTCAAATTGCAAAGGATGGATTCAATCCGTGGGATACAGCACAATGCCTTACTGCAGCGGCATTCATGGATGCTTGACTTGAAACTATTTTTTTATCGGTAACTTTCTAAATGGAATTATTTTATAATCGTGTCTACCACAGACATCGGAATAACAATATGGGGAGTCTATGGTGTCTACCAAATATAGACATATACAATACTACTAATAAATATCCAAAAGATGCAAGACTTGTAGAAATAATCTATAGATTATATTATTATCTACATTTGGTTTTGTTTTTCATATCATAATATTCAAGAAGTCATATTTTATTTAGATTTAGATCATACAGTTTATAAAAATTGAATACACAGAAATAAAAATATTGCAAATACAATGGAATGATAGAGTTTCCAGTCTTGTCTGGTTTTGACATCGAATTGATTATGTACCTATTGGGAGAAATTATCATATCGTGTCTGTAGGTAAATAATTTTATTTAGTACAAATTCCCTAAGAAATGAAAAAGATATCAAACGTTTGAATGTGTAAAAGGAATATTCTAACAGGAGGAATTCTAAGAATTTATTTATCATGTTGTAAATGTTCAAAAGCGAAGGTTTTTTCTTAAATTGAGTTCTTTATATCTGTATCAGATTAAGTTCATTCATCATAGTTACCGAATCAACTATAATCAATCATAATCTGTACATAAACTTTTACTTTTATCATCATCATCAGCTCATTAAACGTCCCCACCGAGGGGCACGAGCCTACCCGTGCCGGGTGTATAGGCCTTAGTCGTGCACGCGGGCCCAGTGCGGATTGGCCGACTTCACGCACAACCCTTTGAATGTATAGGCGTGCGCAGGTTACCTCACGATGTTTTCCTTCACCGAAAGAGTTTGCATAATAAATAAAAGTAATTTATTTTCAGACCAGAGATTCCTAGATTATTTGTAAATAACTACTTAATCAACTTTGTTAGTAGATGGTAATGTAGATAATAAATAATTCATCATCAGCTCATTAAACGTCCCCACCGAGGGGCACAAGCCTACCCGTATAGGGTGATTAGGCCTTAGTCGTCCACGCAAAAGCAAATACCTTTACTAATCGGCCTAATAAGCGATGTTACCTAGCTACCAAGCCCGATATTACTGAGCTGACTAAAGCCTCATTACTAAAATGTCACTTGCTACAGAGATGACATCATTAGACGAGCTCCACCGCATTATTGCGCTGTAATAAACGGTATTCAGCTTCTTTAGTTAGTGACTGAATTAAGTTACATGAAATGCTTACAAATACATGCAAATAGACTATTATTACAGCCTAAAATTTCCACTGCAGACCGAAGGCCTCCCCTAACGATTTCCACGTGGATCCCCTTGTATTTAATATCCATCTGCTACCTGTCATCTTAACCAGGTCATCAGTCCATCTCTTTAAGGGTCAGCTTACGCTTCTTTTCTGTTACGTAGACACCACTCGAGAACCTGTCCGCCTCATCGGCCATCGGATCTACGCACAAATTACGTACCAAATGTATTTCTTAAAAGAGTTCCTCAATGCAATATGCAACCAGTCCTTTTCGAGTTACCGCTACGTACCCTCATATCGTTCTCCTCTCAAACCAGTGTGTGATTAACTAGCTTTCCCAGCAGTACCTAAACTTAGTTCAGGTTTTTGTTCCACTTCGGGAACTGAGGCCCGTAATCTAAAACGATATTTAACGTATATCTTTACTTAAATTGTGTTGGAAAGTTATAGCGCTAAAACAATCAATAATCACCTTCTAGGGCCTAACTCTTGTCGCGCAATTTAATAATTACGAGTATAAGAAGTTTGTAAGTAAGAAATGTTTGTTAATTGTAGGCACATCTCGTGTTTTTAATTTCATTTTTGGTTTCTTTCTCCTCCATTTTCCTGTTATGTAGCCGCAGGAAGGAATTTATAAATGAAATATGCTGTGTCTTTGTTATTACATCTCCATATTGCTTTCTCTGTATGCTTAATATATTTTATGTAATGCTTTCATGCGTTCATATTTGGCACGTAAGTGGTTAGGGGGAAAAAAGGCGCCATAGATAGGTTTCTCATATTATTTCAATATATTCATAATATAATAAAAGTAAAATGGATAGGTTATGTACATATTATGTACTCAAAATTGAATTATCCAGATGTGTCATATTTTGAGCATAATAAGAAAGACCTTAATTGATCTAATGGATTGCGATGGATTAAAGAGGGAAGAAAGGCAGAAGGAATGGCATTGACAATGTATTTTTTACGTTTCGAGCTCCTGCATGTTTCACTTTATATTATATTTCTAATACAAAGTATAATAAAACGAACATTGGCAAAAAATGTTAACACATATTAGTAAAGAAAATGTCATACGTTAGAAGACACTTCAATTGGCAGACGCATTAGCTGGACCTACACATTAAGGGCTCTATTGAGCAATATTTTCCGATATTGACTCGGCTCAGTCCAAACTCGAAACTGATTCTACCAAACACGATTAAACCCTAGGATCAGTTGGGGTTCATAAATAACTCAATAGTTTACCCATTATTTCCGATTCGATTTTCACAAAAGCGATGGGGTGTGGTATGACTATCGACTTGCCGGCTCTTTTCGAAAATCCTACTTTTCCATACAAATGGTAAGGCACAGTCATTAAAAATGAAGTTTTTTAAATTGTCAATTTTTTTTTTGTTTTAGCTTAATATTTTTTTAAAGACTGCGCACTGGCTTAAGTTTTTATGAAATGTCTGTCATGTGTCAAGTTATTTATTTTTTAACAAAAGAATTCATTTTTCCCATGTTGACTTGTGTTTTTTGTTGTTTTATTTATGTTTTAAGGTTCTTCATTAATTTTGAGTTTATATATCTGTCGAAAGCATATTATCATAACCCCCTGCGAGTAGACCCTGACGCTGGTTTACATTGAACCCGGGCTTGAAGACAAGAAGGTACATTTTACTCGTGTTGAATCAATCATAAACACACCAAAGACATATTTAATCCAAGTAACCTTATCTTGGGTAAGCAAGCATAATGTGAAACCACTTTGGAGATGAAGGTGACAGCTGTCAGTTCCCCATTCAAGGAAGGGTCCAGGGATAATCTCCAAGTTGGTTATGAATGGAATTAAACTTTAGTTAATGATAAATTTGTCAAGATCAGGGAGTGTATGTAGTTCATCTTATTGAATGTTATAATAAATGAATAAATTAATTTATGAAAGCGTTTTAATAAAATATTAATATATAATTATTCGGTGGCTAAACAAAATGAATATTTTTTTATTTTATTCATTTATATTTGGGATACAAACAATATCATCATACATTAAAGTACAATACATATTAACAATTACATAAATCAATAAAGTTAAAGTCAATAAAGTTATGTTTAGTCTTTTAGGAACAAAGAATAATTTTCTTACATACACATTCCTTAATCTAATATTATCGATGTTTTTTATTTATCTTTATACATTTTTGCTTTTCAGTTTTTTACGTAGTGTTAAGAAATAAAAAAGTTGTGATAGCAAACATATTTTTTAGTGTTCGATCAATTAGGAACTCAATTTTTAGTCCACATTGCATTTTTACTTAAAACCACTCAAGACCAAACCTACAGACGCAATTATAAATATAACCATTAAATATTGTTATAGAATTATTCCTTCCGTGACTCAAGTTATTAAGGGTTCACTCACCATTGTAGCCGTTAAGCCAGTTTTCATGATATTTCAATATAAAGTGAAGTGTTTAGAAGTAATTACTCGGTCGGACATGCCCGGCTCGTGGTTGACAAATTGTTCGTTAACCGGCCACAAAAATAGTACAAACCACTTGATGCATTTAGTTTCATAGCTCAACGAACAGCCTTAGCTAAAACTAAAACTTAGCCTTCCGAATAGCATACGAAATTGCATACCTGAAACGAAGAAATAAAAAAATATTATTACACATATACGAGTAAGAATATTGATTGATTTTTCTTTTAATTTTTGTTCTATTTGGTTTAATGGTCGAGACGTTGGCTACTACACCAAGAGTTCCGGTTTCGATCCCCGGGAAGTACAAACATTTGTGTGCATGAACATGTCTGTATTGGTCTGGGTGTTTACTATTTATTATATGTATGTAATTACAAAAAATATAATATAATATATGTATGTTTATCCGTTGTTTAATATCCATATTTCAGGCTAATGCTTAGTTTGGGGCTAGATGGCGCTGTGTGAATGTTAGTGGATATTTATTAATATTTCTGTTTTATGTTTTCATTCAATGATTACGAATTGCAAACATTTAAGACAAAAAAAACGAGGGCAACACCGCGCATATACGATTAAATATATACGATTTTATATAAAAACATGTTGAAAACTAGCGGACACTTTTCAATATAAAATCGCTGTACACCCTACTCGCATGAATTGGCTTGGAATTAATTTCCCTCCTAGCGACGAAGTAGTATAAGTAAGACATAAGTAAGTGCATTCTGAGGACTTAATCTTGAGGAGATTAAGCTTGGAAAATTCATTTAGTTTATGGTACGTATTAAATTATCGTAACTAGCTTCCACAGAGTGGATTAAAACTAGTCTGAACACAAGAATAATAATGCGCCAGGATAAAACAATCATGTGTACAAGCAATATAAAAAGTTGGCAAATAGAGCAAAATAAACATTCTAAGCTTTTAGAAAAACGAATACCAAAGGCATTTTGCTATCTATTTGTAGTTCTAACTAAGAAGGCCGGGTTTATGATCGCCTGTTATAAATTAATCCTATTTCTTCCGCCGAAAACCACAAATACCACTAAGTTCTAGATGAGTTGTCTTATATCTAAAGACAGTGGCCTCTACCCTTCAGTTTCATACTAAGACAACTGACAAAGCAAGGCAAAAATGAGACATTAAAATATATTACATATAAAAAAAATGGAGTGTCTATTTGTAATATCGAATTAATTTTTTTTCCTGTATGCATATGAAGATACGGTACATATGCCAAAAAAAAACATATTTTTAAATTTGTCTAGTTTTTTATTCCGGGTAATCACTGAAACGGCTGGATGGGTTTGGACGGGACTTTTAAAAGCAAGTAGCTGATGTTATAAGGAAAAACAAAGGCTACTTTTATTTTAGACAGTTTTTTTATTTTACCAAAATAAAGCAATGTTATAACGCGTGGCGGCCGCGCGTGGCGTACTTAACGAAGCGATTTCTGGCAATGTTTTACTGTGGACGAATATACCATACAACGCGGGCAATACCGCGGGGAATAGCCAGTATACTATATGATTCGAGTGCTATATGGATTGATTACGCCTTCATATCTTCGGTTAATGGCCATGTTGTGGACGTTCCAATTAATATCGCCCACTTGTTGCAGCGACCCGGAATTTTGGTGAGCGTAAGTGAATTTATGGAATTCGATTATGATATAATTCAAGGATTGCATGTTACTCGTACTTTAAAGCATCGGTAGGTCATTGGTGTGAACTTTGCCTTCCGATTTGGCGGGTACATACGTACCAATGTCTATTCGAATTTTGGAAATAATATGTACGTTTATCCGACGTTCCTACGGTCAAGGAAAACATCGTGAGGAAACTTGCGCCCGCCACGAAGAGATTCATGCGTTGTACGTGAAGTCGGCCAATCCCCACTGGGCCCGCGTAGACGACTAAGGCCTAATCATCATTTACGGGTAGGCTCGTGCCCCTCGGTAGGGACGTTTATGAGCTCATGATAAAGTAACTAATCTCACGTATTAAAACAAAAAAGAAAAAGGAAATATGGGGAAGGGCAAAGAGGAATTTTCAATTCGATGTCTAAAGCTGAATATTTAATTCAATTTACAGTAGTATGTCATGTTTGTTACATCTCTTAAGTCGTGTGAATCCTTGGTTTTTCGTAACAAGCTTGAATGTGGTTCCACAACTAGCTCTGAGGATTAGATTATGAAGGGCACTAAATGCGAATGGCTAAAGTGCTTGATGCTCGCATGGCACAGCCATCGAAAGCCTGGAAGTGATTTTAAATTATGTAAGCGTTGTTATTAAGTTATTTAAGTGACCCTGCAAGACTAAAGCTACTAGATTTTGTGATACCAGTTTAAACTCCCATAAATATGCCAGATCATTTTAAATGCATTCAGTAAAGTTTATTTTGTTATTTTCGTCTATTTGAATTCCATGAGTACCTTAAAAAACAATTCTTGTAATAGGTACTTAATAAAACTATAAACAAATTCAGAATTGATTATGCTAACTTATTTAGATAATAAAAATATGTTATTCTTGTTACAGGTAAGTTGATCGAAATGCTGAACAATGCGGCAAGTTTTAGAATTTATTGGACACCTAATGAATGATACATTACTACAAGGTATTTAGCATTAGTAACAATGAGGAAAAATACATTTATTTGGAGCATAATGGTACCTATTTCAAATTAGTCGTAAAAAATATAAATATAGCGTGTAATACCAAAATAGTTGCAACTCAGCTAATGCCAAGACAAATTGACATGTCGCTGGTTTGCAGAGGAACCCAATTGTTAAAACCCAGTTTGTAGAGAAAATGACACTACGCAACCGCACACAAGATAATACAATGATGACAGCTGTTTACAGAATAAAAATAAAAAACATTTGACATTTATTTGTTGAAATATGTGATAATAATTCCATCAAACATCTTTAAAAATAACAAATGTCACTTCGTGTATTCGAAACAAAAGATTGAATATCCATGTGTAGCCTTTGTCGTGACGTAACAATGGTAAGTCTAAGAGCGGCTTAAATCCTGACCGGTTGAACTCTAGCCCGGTGTCGACACACTTGTTGAGCCCATCATGAACATTCGACTGAATTACGGAATAGTCTGGAAATGTATAACCCCTTTATAATTGATGATAATCCTCTCGCTTATTGAGGCTATGACATGTCAAACTATATGTTTAGGAAAATCGACAAAAGAATTATTAATAATTGCTTAATATTTTTTCGAATACACAAGTGGATTCTTCACTAATTGTAGGTTTATCCTATATATTGTTGAACTTTAAAATATGCGACCTTTTTTATATATTTTTATAGACTTGTTACATGCCAAACATCTTGATAAAAAATGCAGACAGAATTCTAAATTTAAATGATTATAACAAAAATTTGTTATCTATAGTGTTTGAGCTTATCTTTGCAGCAAGGACATATTTCTAGAAAAACAGCTCTAAAACTTAAAAATTTTATTATTTCAATTCCATTTTTTAAATTTTAAACTCGCAAGAAACTTTTGAAATGGCCAGAGATAAATATACAAACATTCGTTATCAAACAGGAATTGATGAGCCATTGCTGGAATAGCGTGCTATTGGTCAGTTTTCATGAAAAACGCATGCCAACAACGGATAGGTTTTTCACTGAACTATAAAAAAGGCAAGCGGTGAATTATAGTACGTTATTAGAGCTGAGTTAGTAAATATTGTTTCTAATTTTGATTTATCACATGCATGCTTGTCGAGGGTTACAATTACTATGTAGCTTTCATGATATGTAAAATAACTATGTGGTGTTGGGATACAATTTTTATCTCACTCGACTAAACAACGCTAAGTAAGATTTTCTGTGCCGGAGCATGGTTCTCTAGCTCATAAATTTTGACTTCAGTAATGAAATGGTGAGCTCTCGGTGGATACTATGATGTCATCATCCTCATTAGCTCATTATAATGTGGATTGTTATCTTTATAAAACGCTACTTGTCGCAACAATTGAAATCATTTGCCAAAAACTTTCAAATTCGTCGCATTGTATCGTTTAATAAACATTCTCATGGCGTCATACCGTAAAAGGGCGTATTCCTAACAGTACCAGCAACAGTCCAGTAATGCTAATATAAATTTTGGTTTTGCAAATGTACATGGGTGGCTTTGTCTATCACTATCAGGTAATGCGTTTGTTCGTTCGCTCCATATTGCATAAAAAAGATGACAATACATGACTTTCCAGGTTAATTTTACTTTAACGTGATTGTTGAGCTGATTCGTTGCCGCAACAATTAAATCAGATTTATGAGCAATGATAGGTTTCTGAATTAAGGGCGAAACAGTAACTTAATGAAAGTTACACATGCCAAGGCGTCGACCTCGAGTTGTAATTAAAATAAAAGTGAAAGTGCGCCTAGAACGTTTCCAGCAATGAGTGTATTTACATAAAATATGTAATTAATGCTCGATGGCGTAGCCAGTGCGGCCGTTTGATACTCGCGTAACTATTGCATATATTAACTAGATATCAGATGGAGGATGAAAAACACCTTGTACCGTGCTTCAGAATAAAAGGTTTTTGAGGTAGGTAAATTTTTTATGGGGCAACATTAGGCTAATTGTAAAATTATAGTAACAAATTGCAGCACTTGCAATTGCGGGAACATACTTCATGAAAAAAGACATTTTGTGTATTTGTAAAAGTAAGGAAATAAAAAAAATGTATGTATATATTTTTCTCATTTCCTTATAAAATAGTGTTATATGCTTGGAAACATATATGAGTATGTAAATTGCATTCCTTAAAACAGCTTGCATAAAATTTCTACAAACCCTATCGTAAATCCGTATCTGTTTAATGAATATAGAAAACATTCACAATTAATTCAACAATATACTTGCAAAGAAAATACAATTATCAAAGGAATCCGACACGAAACCGCTGTTCAACAAGCGTGTGTAAATAGAAAACCCCCAAAAAATATGGAAGCATTCTGTCAAACATTAACACGCGAAGTCAACAAATTGACATTCTGCGTTGCTTACGACGTTCACAGGTCGTTGGCTTTGAACTATTGTGGCAGATTTACTTATTTAATAAAGCTCTCGTGTTCATGAAAACGAATTTTCGAAATGGGAGGGATTTATCGTCAAAACGACTTTCTTTATAAATTATTTAGTGTACTGCTTTACTTGCCTGCTGCCTTCCATTTTCTTTTATCTGTTATTTTTTCAACGGTTGCCTGGAATAGATCGCTCGTAGCGATATGGCCGCTTTTGATATATGTTTGACCTTTCTGTGTTTATGTAATCTTTATAAACTGTGAGTAATAAAGTGTTCTATCTATGTATCAATTATTCAGACATCACAAATTGTTTTTTTCGTAAAAAGATTTCTCTTTTAGATAGATTAAAATTTTGAAATATTAAAGTTACTAAAGTACCGGATATTTTTACTTTTTAAAGGCAGACAATAACGAATTCCTTCCGTATTTCTTTCTTCTACCTATCTTAGTCTATCGCTTGACAACGGTTGGCGTCCTATCTCCTATACGGAAAGCCAGTGTCTAAGTCTATTGTATATTTACGACATTCCTCCATAAATTGATATAAAACATTTTTACTATAGGAATCCTTAATACAGATTTTAAAACAACTTAAACGTGACAAAATAAATAAATTCCTTACATAAAAACAACCGCTGGATTTTCTTTCTTAATGCCCTACCATTAATTATATTCATGCCGCTTCTGACACGCTCATCTTGTGGAAACGAGTTTTGCCAGAAGTTTCTAGTGACGTCAGTTTTGATGTGTGTGTGTGTGTGTGTGTGTAAAGACACAAGAATATGTACATGTGTATGTTCACTACTCGTATACACCAGAAGTTGAATGCCAGTACCAGGCAAGAATTTCATCATTATTAAAAAACTTTTGGCTCCTTATTACTTCTTTTTTTTTTGGATTCCTTCACGTTTGCACGTAATTTTTACGAGCAATCTTGTGTAGTGATGGAGAAGCCAGCTTCAACACCAAACGTTCCAGATTCGATCCCTGTGTAGTATATTTATGTGCAAAAACACTTCAATTTGAAAAGTGTACAACGGCTGATTGTTTGTTCTCCATAGAACAAGCTGTTGTTTAATTTGGGGCTAGATGGCGTTGTAGGAATGCCATATAATACTCGTATTTATTCATAAACAATAACTTATATTAAAAACACAAAATGAAATAATGAGTTTTTTTTTTGTTAATATTCCTTATCTTAGTTTCTTGGCGACAGTCAAGAAAAATTGTACAAGCGCAGGCCATTACGGTCCCAAATTTTTAAAAGTTGGCCACATTGGTGGATATTTTTTCAAGCAAATCACGTCATCGCTGTTTAAGACTTATTTTGGTGTAGCCTTAAGATAAATTCATAGACGTAACACCTTACGTGGGAAACTACATTGCATCCAAAACCGGGGAACAACCATAAAGTATAATATATTCATGAGTTTGGAGTACAGAACCGGCGTGAATGAAGACATAAATTCTTAAATGACATTTGGAAAACTCGCTTCAAGAGGTCCTGTTTACAAAGTTCCGTGCAACTTGCCTCATGTCAAGACATGAATTATTTAATTATAGTCTGAAGTTACCTTTATATTTTGTTAAAATAGTTTTTAAACGCGTGGAATAATGCATTTAGGAAGACATAATTAATTATTGAAATACAATTTTCTGCATAGCTACTTAGTTTTATCCAAATAAGATATAAGTTTCATCTAGCAAGTCCCAAGCTAAGTCTTAGCCTAAAAAGCTTCAAGGAATCAAATCTCGGCTCGGCGGTACACGGGACGACCCCATACTTATATTTCACATCCTTTATTCATTAATGTGTATAACATGAATGAATATTTGATTTTGTGCTATGAATTGAGTTCAAATTAGAAATGAATTTGATTTAATAAACATAGTTAAAAAAAACCTACGTACACATATTTTTTCTTTAAGGTATAGGTACTACACTACTAGGTGGTAGACTCGATACCGAGTCGTCTAGGTAGGTACCACCGCAGTGCCAGATAACAGGGGTGTTATGCGCTTTTGTGTTTCGGGGTGAGGGCACTGTAGCTGGTAAAATTACCAGGTATAAGAGAATAACATCTGTCGTCTCGGGTATCGGGCGCAGTGCGGCATTGATGGAGGATAATAACTATCTATCAGTTGTTGGTCTCCTTCAATGCCGCTCTGTCATGGTTAGGCGTAGCATATATCATCAGGTGAGTGCCATGTTCACTTATAACATAAAAAGACACAATTTCGGGAAAAATTCAAACCATCAAATCATCTGTTAAAAGCCTTAGCATTCCTATAAGGGAAGCCCTAAGCACCGCCTATTACCTCGTAGTCGGCTCTCACGTCCCTGACAAGCACTTGACTTGATTGGGCGTGCTCGAGAGCTGATGCGACCTTCCAATTTAAGATAACACCCCTCAGAACGGTCCTTTGATCCGGTTTTTATTAGGATAATTCGATTTTGGTAAGGAATATTGTATTGATAGTATTGCCTCTTTGGTGTAGTTGCTTAAGTGTTAAGTTTGGTTTGCTGTGTGATTCGGGTGTTCTTGATTCAAATCTTACAAAAAATTGCATAGTGTATCTTTGTGCGGTTTTTTCTAGTTTTGGTTAGCGCTGTGTGGTCTGGAGGTCGTAGGTTCAAATCCTAAGAGGAAACTGCACATCGAAAGTCACATGTGCAGCTTTTTCCAGTTTGTGTAGGCCATGATTTACTTTTACATTATTGTAGGTAATAATCCAAAAAAGAATAAATAAAATTAACAACTTTGACTTAAATTCAAGCCGCCGTAACGTGCGTCGGCGTGTAGAATTATTCCTAGGCATCCCAGCAATGGAAAAATGCCCAATCCTATTGGACAGACTATAATTGGATAATGAAGTTCTGGCGGAGTGATTCCTGAGCTCTTATAAGACGCATTGTCAGGTGGTCGTACTGAGGACGTGGTCTTGTTACAATACTACTGTCAAACATTTTTTTTAAACAGAAATGTTTGTCAGTCTTGTATTCGACGTGTAGGCCACTGACAAAAACTATTCAATGTGTTTATATCTCTATCGGTAGGGGCAGCTGTAAAATACATAGTATTCCTACCAGTAGGGATATATGAGATAGGGAAGTTTCCTCTATACTGCTATACTTGATCATAACTAAAGTTAGGCTGAGGTTAAAAAAACAAGACTGAATTCACAAAGAGTGTCTTAATGTTTACCAGCGCTTCTTCATCTTCACAAACACAATAGATAATTAATGGAAACACACAGAAGTTGTAGTCCTTTGTAACTTGATAATTAACTCGCCGGGTTTACACATCTCAAGTAGGAACTGTTTTGCTTCCAAATGTTTCGCCTACGTTTAGAACATTCCGGAAATGTTTTGTTAAGATAAGATCCGACCTGTAATCAATTTTAGAAAGCATAGTTATTTCTATGCTCACACCAAAATGTTGGTATTCAGAAGGGCCTTACCGAGATTATTAATGGCCAATCCCGTGTTTGTCACAGGAAAAATTTTTTTTTATAGATTGATAATATTAATCCCTTTTTATAAAATTAATCAAGGAATATTTTTAACCTATTAAAATTTATGTCGGACTTTATCGTCTCTATTCGTTCATCTGTGTCAGTATTTAAATAATACTACTAGATACGCTTACCACCATCTATTAAAATAATATTATTCTAATGATTACTTCGCACTTTTTGTACCATAAAAAGTGAACTAATATCATAGTAATATAATTTTAAAAGATGGCGGTATGCCCCTGATTTCGACCACCTATGATGTTAAAAATAAAAATTATGAATTATGACTAGGTTCAATAAATACCCTAATAATCATAGTCAATCTGTGTGAACCACGAAACGAAGACAATAGGTATTTCCTAGTAGTAGATTTTCATTATTATCGTTCTTGAACTTCTAAATAGAAAATGTCATTATGAAAATTCTTAGTAACCCATGACCTTGCCGAATCAATATGTATAATAATGGAGCTTGTAGCATTCAAAAGCACGTTCACTGGAATTACTTATTCTACGAAGTCAAAGTTTTTCGTTATACTGAAACGTTTTGTCATAATATCCATGCGAAATAGTCCTGTTAATTTCATTTGATATTTTTGTCAATTTTTAATAAACGGCGTCATCATTGTCTTACAATAGTGTTAACAAACAGGTTAAGTGTATATTTATTAAAATATATATCAAAGATATATTTTTTTAATTCAGCTAATAAGTCGCCTGAAAAACCGGTTTGCCTAGTTCAGGCAAAGTGTGAATTTTGTCGACCTATGTGAAATTCGAGCTTATCATGTATATTTATTAGTTTTTGATGAAAAAGTAACATTGCATTTGATTTGAATTAGTTATGCCGCGTAATAACAGCAAATCAGAATACATTTTTGTCACCAGCTCTTCTGCCGGTGCCGCAAGAGGCTGCTAAGGGATATAATATTTAATACGTTATTAGAACGGGTTTATCACTTTTATTAAGTGCAAAATTAGAAATATAAATATATAGGAGTATGTAATGGCTACCAACATTGAAAAGTGTATAAATAAGATTATCCGTTGTTTATTCGAGGTTCTATTCCAGGCTAGGCGCTTAGTTGGGGGCTAGATGGTGCTGTGAGATTTTTTTATTATGTAACTATTATCGTGAGGAAACTTATGCACGCCTGCGAAGAAATTAAAAGGTGGTTCGTGAAGTCGTCCAAACCGCACTGGGCCCGCGTGGCCCACTAAGGCCTAATCACCCTATACGGGTAGGCTCGTGCCTCTCGGTGGGGACGTTTATTGAGCTGATGATGATGAATCACGTCGCTTGCTATATGTCTTCGTGACATTGTAGTATGCTCGTGCTTTCGATACCCTTTTAATGACGCTATACGGTCAAAATTTTAATGTATAATTTTATGTCATAAATTTAGCATGTGTCAACGTATATGTCACGCGGCTCGGTCATTTTTGGTTGATATTTCCTCGTGATCGTGCATGTAGTAGTTATTGTTCATCTAAGCTTAAGTCAAGCGGAATCTCGGACAGCTAACAGTTTCTATTATGAACACATAAAACATTATAGCAACCTACATTGCATTGAGTGCAAGTGCACTTTCTATATACAATACACTGCAGTTTATAAACTATTAGTTACGTTACGTTTATATAATGGAACGGCTCGCGGTCTCGCGCCATTGCTTCGCAGTTGACACAATAATTTGTTGTGATCGCCGCGTCTTGGTTGCGAAGTTAGTATTGAAGTTGTTTGCGCCTGCTTTTACATTAATGTTGGATCTGAGTGGCAGCGGACAGTCAGCTTGTGAGTAGGAGTCGTATTGTAGGAAATAAAATTGAAATGAAATTTCCGGGTATATATATGCGGCGTTAATGGAGTAAAATAACTGTCTATCACTTGTTGGTCTTCGCTCTGTCATGGTCAGGCGGAACACTTATCATCAGGTGACCGTCTTGTACTTGGTATAAGAATACTTGGTATCATAAAAAAAACAATTCAGAGGTGATTTATGGTGATTAGTGATCGGCTATTACACCAAGGGGTGTTAGTTCGATCCTCGGGCAGTACCTGCATTTGTATACATAATTATATGTGTTTATATTGGTCTGTGTGTTAAGAATAAAGTTTATATAGGCTCCCCTAGGACAAGTTCCTTGAATTAGAGCCAGATAGTGCGATGTAAATGAAAGCAGATATTTATTTGTTTACATGAACAAAATACTATTAGGTAATTGCAGTTGGTGAGGAGAATTGAAAATATCAATTATAACACAAATAATGAATGGAATGATAATGAAAAAAATACTAAAACAGAATAATTATACGTATAAATATTAAGCAAAGATATAATTTAATATTGGTGTTGGGTAGAGGTGCCAACTTTATCGTGAAGTCTTCGAATGAACAAAGTTTTTTTTATGTAATAAGTGTACAGGTCGGTCTGGACGCTCACCTGAAGGTAAGTGATACGCTAGACCATAACAAAGCGGCATTGAAGGAGACCAACAACTGATAGACAGTTATTATTTTTCATCAATGCCGCACTGCGCCCGTCACCCGAGACAACAGATGTTAGGTCTCTTATACCCGGTAATTTCACTAGCTACAGTGAAATTATCCCGAAACACAAAAGCGCATAACACTCCTGTTTCACGGGACGATATCTGGTACTGCGGTGGTACCTACCTAGACGACTCAGTATCGAGTCTACCACTTAGTAAAATCTTGCTAACAAGTGATGCTAATTTACTTAAGTAACTTAAACTTTCATTCTTATGTAGGAATGACAATAGATCCCCTGACTTAATGAAATTTACTAAGTTAACAGAGCGTTACGAGTCTTATTGTAGGTAATAACTTGTGTTGCCAGGTATCTCGATTTGCGTGGGACGACCCGATTTTCGGGGGTCTACGGACGCGTCCCGATTTGAACGCTAAGTGTCCCGATTAATCATAAAATTAAAAAGATTTCATCTATTTACAGTGTTATTCCAATTCATAATCCGAAAAGAAATGAATCCTGGTCAACCATATTGAAATTGAACCAAAATTAGAAACGCCTAGTTTTTTAACGACCCATTTGGTGTTGCGGTTGTGACGTCGGCTGCAACACCATTTGGTGTTGCGGTTGAGACGTCGGCTGCAACACCTAGGGTTCCGGGTTCGAATTCGGGCAGTACAATCATTTGTAATGGTCTGCGTGTTTTCTATGTATTTTTTATGTCTTTTATTTTATGTTTTTATAAAAGAAAATGTATACGGGTATATTTATCAGTTGTTTAGTACCCAAAATACAGGCTTCACGCTTAACTTGGAGGTAGATGGCGCTGTGTTAATGTCAGTGGATATTTATTTATTTTTAATTTTTATTATCATTGTTTGCTGTCCCGGTCTGAAACCTAAAATCCCTTTTTTGACCTCTTGGACCGATTCAAAACAAATTTGACGTGCCACCACTATAACGCCGTCACTGGCACCGCAAAATCAGATTTGCGGCTACGTACGCTAGCGTGAAGCGATTCACCGCTTACATGTGTGTCATCGAGAAATGTGTGGAGAAAAGCTAGAGAGGCTGCACGCTTCGGCGCACTCTTTTTTACTAGGGCCTCCGGTGATATGGTGCAAATTTAATTATTTTTATTTATTTGGAAACAGCAATCAGTTACGAAATCTATTATAAATAAAACTATTTTAAAAAAGGAAAGTTTAACAACAATGTGCAACACAGGCTTCACGCTTAACTAGGGGCTAAATGGCGCTGAGTGAATGTCAGTGGATATTTATATTAATATTATTAATCTTTTGATGTGGCCCACAGCGCGTTCCTCGTAATACATTTTAAGGTTATTTTTTATTTTTTAATTGACAGCAGCATGAAATAACTTCTTTAGAAGGTAAAATAATCATTCATTATTTAATTTATTCGACGATTGATTAACCCTCTCGAATGCCAGGAATCCAGTATCTATTGTTTCTGACGCCTTTAGGTAGCATTGGCGTACGAAGGGTTAAATCACGGGATCGTTAAGCTAGCACCGCTAGTTACTACATACGTCGACCAAATATAATTATCAAAGAAAATTAATTAAAAAAAAACACGATCTATGTGTAATATGCCGCAATGTATTCAACTAGCAGTATGTAACACCAACCTTGAAGAGGATGTTGCCCAGTTAGGTTGCGTATTGTATTTATAAGCTTTAATTAAAATTCCGTTAAATGGGTATTTCTCATCAAATTTCGAAATTTCGGATGTGTTAATATTTTTTTTTGATAACTTGGACTTTTTTTTTTAAAAGATGAAAAAGTTGCTTCAAGAGATCAACTTAAAAGTATTGGTCTTCCATATTTTTGTATATTATCTATAAAAAAGAGGTTTAAAAAAATAAATAAATGAGGGAATGATTAACAGAGTGAGGGAATGATGTATTATTACATTATAATGAAAAAACATATACAAATAAAGGAAATTATGTAATTTTAATTATATTAAACAATGAAATATGATATTTTAAAGAAAAGAAACTTATAATCAATATAAATATATGTAAACTCGTAAAATTGAAAAATAGACTATTATAGAAGTAACAAATGTTTTTATCTTTATACTTATCACTATTCATTTTTAAACTTTGTACTTAGCATTTCTTCAAAACTTAAAACGTCTTCATATTTATTTACGAAGCATTAATTATTATTAATATTAATCTTTATTAGTCTTTTCTTGTATTAGTTCTTTGGTCTTTGAGATCAATTAATTATTCAGTCTCAATTTTAACATCACTTGTAGAGTCATCTAACTCTGTAATAACGTAATTCCCCCTCTTAACTAACTTTGGCGTCTTTATCTTCTGTATCACATCTTCCCAGCTGTATAATTGCTCATCTTTAATATTAGGCCATTTCCAAAACTTTAAACCTTGCTTCATACACCTAACCATTACACCATCTTCAAAAACAGATAAAACTTCTCCGGGATACTTTGCAGTGCCCCATTTTATCAGGACATAATCTCCAATGGTAGCAATCTTATCATTGTCTAAGACAACAGTAGATCCATGATTTTCTAAATCAATTGTATCATTTTCTTTGAACTTTCTAGTTTGATCTTGAATGCGTGTGAAGACGACGCTAAAGACAGTTGGTGATTTTCATTCATTATATCCAATTCCATTGACTTTTTAGGGAATTCGTTATGTCTTCTAGTAAGTCGATCACTTTGGCGTTGTTGAAAATATCCCAAATGATAATGGGTACAATCTTGTTCGCAATCTATGCATGAAAGACTTCTGCACTGTAAGGTGTTATTAAAAAATACGAACTGGCGTATTTTTTGTGTTCCCCGGAAAGTAGGAATAGTCCTGGACTGTTTTATGAGATCATCCATCAGTGAAATATCTACAGTGGTAACTTCAAACAATAAAATAGAAGGACACCTAGATTGAAGAATAGTTTTCAAGGAATTAAGATCTACGATATCATGGCCTTCTGCCACGACTTTATCAGCTGTCCTTTTCAGGGTTCCACCGACACCGTCAGGTGCTCCCTTACCGTGCCCGGGTTCAGAATAATGCCATGAAAAGTGTGCGATTTCTGGATAGAAATTTTTTAAATGGCGACACACCATTTCGAACATGAATCTATTCTTATATTGATTAACAGGCCCATCACTTAACATATGCAATCGGGTAATAGGTAAATGTTGTGTTTTTATCCATTCAAATATGGGTTTTAAGTGAGCCCAAACAGCCATTGTATCATGTCTATTGTCGCTAGAGAGAGAACAAAAAGATACAGGTTTGATTGCATTATCCTTGCGCAAGTAAAGCACTCCTGTATGCATTGTTATCTGCTTTCTTCCTCCACCAAAGTGGACAGCTTGGATTTCCTCATTATACTTGCAGCAATAGTTTTCACTATAATCTACATGAATTAAAATTTCGTTTATTGTTAAATTTTTCTTTATATTTTGAATTGCTTGATATTGATGTGCTATAGTGCCATTATGTAAAAAAAAAGTGGTAATGCTGCTTCCAGATTTTGAACAAGCTGTTTTAATTTAACCCTATACTCTTTCTTCACGGGTTTACGAACTGTTCTTTTTTTCCCATCTTTTTCAAATGAACTGACTTCATAAATCCATTGTCGATAAGTCACAAAGTGATTAGGCATTGGTAAGTAGTATTCTAAAGAGCGTTCCTTGCAGGTTGAACATTCCCTGAATAGACATTTTGTGGAATGCACATTGCAGGTTATTGTCGCTAAAGCTGAAGTCACGCTACAAAATTTGAGTGCTTTGACTTCATGCAATTTAGATATCATCAGTTGGATATTGGCATGCTGTATGCATTGACAAGTATTTCGGTCATTCACATTTTGCCAAGTAACCCAAAAGGGTCTGAATCTACAAAAGGTTGATAAACTTATCTTATAATTAACTGTGCTCAAAAACTTTTTATGTAAATTATGAAGTGTGTCATATAAAACACGCTTTTGTTGAGATTTACCATCTTTGGATTTAAGATATTTACTTTTTTACCCGGACACATTCTTGAGTTTTCGTCTTTCTCCAAAAATTTAATTACATCTTTTTTATTACCTTTAGCATTTTAGCACTTATTTTTCGAGGTTTTTGTCTTTTGAAAGTATCATGTTTAAAAAAAGGTTTCGATACATGAAGAAACTTATATTTCTGCAGTGATTTCCATTTCAACATTTCGTAATACTTTTTCTTTTTTTCATGTTTCTTTCCAAGATCTTTGTAAGTTGTCTCTAGATCTTTAGTTAACGCTTCTCCGAAAAGTAATTTCTTCTTTATACTCTCAGGAACGTTTATATTCATTAGGAGTGCATTTACTTTAGTTGCAGGTGATTCTGGGTCAGTTTTTTTTGTTTTCAGTCTCAAATACCTCTTCTTGTATTTTTCACTTAACCTCACTGCATTCTTCATTTTTTTTTCCAAATTTACAATCTTTGCATACAAAATAGCTCGTCGCCTTCGCATCTGTTGTCTATTTCGAGCAGCTACATCTCCTCTAATTTGCCGCATAACTGATACTGGACTTGGCGGGGGTGTATCATCAATTATTCTTTGTAAATTTTGGTGTGCTATAACTTTTTTATTCCTATAAACTTTACTATTTTCTTTCCATTGTTTTCGCTTTTGTCTCAATTCTCTAGCATTCATTTTGATAACTGATTTTACCTGACCCTTCTCTTTTTTCTTAAAATATTTTAATCTCTCTTTTTCCTGCAGTTTTTTCAAAGATTCAGGATTATTTTTCATTTTTTCTCGCCTTTTTCTATCATACTCTTTCTTCTTTAATTTTTTTTCTGCATCGCTCAACTTCTTTAGTCGTGCCATTTTTCTTCTACATACATACACCTGTTTCAAATAATATAGCATGAAATACAAGTTGAAAAAAATCTAAAAAAACTGTAGAATACTGTACAAATCATTCCCTCACTCTTAAATGCAATGAGGGAATGACTGTGAGGGAATGACAAATTTTAACTAAAGTTACAAATACACCGGCACATAACCTCGATTTGCTTTCTATCATTCGAATATGAATTTTACTCCCAAAACCGCATAAAAATCATAATCTCTATACATATATACTAAAATGCTTAATCCATACATGTAATGTGAGGTAATGATCACCATAAATGTAACTTTTAACAATTGTTTACATATTATGTTTTTGCACAAACTCACCTACAGTTCGAAAGAAATCGCCATTTTGAATCATTTGAGAGTGTTGCCAGGTACTAGAAACTTAAGGTGGCGTTTCTAAATATCGTTCGATACGTTCAAAAACCGAATATTCGTGATAGGGTGAGGGAATGATTTTTTTTGGCGGGACATATTCAAAATCGAATTATCGTATTTATAAACTCGTCGTTGTAAGATAGGAGCTTTTATAAACAATAAAAGATATCTTTTTAAATATATAAGCATGATTTTATTATTAAGAATATTGATGTATTTGAGATGGGCAGGCATTTTAGTCATGGTTTTGCACTAAGGGACAAGATGAGGGAATGACTTTCACGGTAACAAAGTAACTATATCTTTTTTTTTCTTTAGAGATTATACTTTTTCTTTCAAATAATAGTAGTACGGACAACGAGCATTGAAATAAAATAAAAAATTATGTCATTAATGCATATGACTCGACACTAATGACTCGGGAATCAAATTTCGAAATTTGATGAGAAATACCCAAATATTGACTCATAGCGGTAGGTATTGCCGGTAGTATTTTATAAATCCACACACCACAAAGTTTCAAGGATTACCATTTCGGTAATTGTACCAGATACCATACTTTATTTTATTATTTTTTACGATACCAAGTATACAGGGCTGTCAAGACGGTCACCTGATGGTAAGTGATACGCCTGACCATGACAGAGTGGCCTTGATGGAGACCAACAACTGATGGACAGTTATTATTCTCCATCAATGCCGCATTGCGCCCGACACCCGAGACAACAGATATTAGGACTTTTATACCCGGAAATTTCACTGAAAGTTCAAGTATGTCTTTTAATGAAAGGCTATTACTAAGTTCCTACTAAGTTTCTCGCCGAAATCTTCTAAGCAGAAGCAACTTTTTCGAAGTGGTGATAGATTCAAACTATTTTAATTCTTTTGTATTGGACGATTCAATGTTGTCTTTAGTCTTTTAGGCTTTATTGAAAAGTGAAATTTGTGAATTCTATAATAAAATGTGAAATTATCATTAAATGTAATGTTATTTACCTGGTAGTATATGTGAGTGTGTCCGTGCGGACGACCTGATACCTATATGAGGAGGTTTTCTACTTGGACCCCTTAATGTCACCTTTTACCTAAAGCTTTCTGTAGACACATCTATTTCCCTACCGTAACAGTTTTTAGTGTTAGTGTTTTGAGTATAGCTGTATAGAGCATCAAGTGTATCAGATTACGACTCGAAACTCTAAGCGAACGTAATTCAGGCAGTTTTTGTCCGACAGCGAACTGACATGAAACAGATGAAATTTACCAAAAAAATACGGTCTGTTCTGCATTTTATGCCTGGGCATTTGATCACAGTAGAAAAACAGTCACTATATAAAGTGACTATTCTTCGGACAATACCCGGTAATTTCACTAGCTACAATGCACGCATCTTGAAACACAAAAGTGCATAATATTCGTGTTACACGGACGAACGGACGATATCTGGCACTGAGGCGGTACTGCCACTTAAGTAAATGTGTCCTGCCACTGCCGCTTGACCTAATCTAATCCTGTAAAACTTGTAGATTTCGCGACCCATTTCGACCAATGAATTGCGTGCAATTTGAGCAAGGTGTATAATTTATCAACGAATACGATATGCAGATATTTGTAAAAGTTCAATTACAATTGGAGTTTCCATTTATTTGCATATAAAACGGGCAATCATCTCGATGCGTGTGCTACTAACAGCTTCAACGATGGCTGGCAATACTTTATTTATTACTTTCTTAGGCTGATTCGATCCTAATAGTTGAATACTAATACGAATGAAAATGAGATGAGGAATGTTAATGAATCTGGTTTATTGCATATTCTTCGTCGTTGAGGATTTCTCAAAAATCAGGATTCGGACACACTAAGAAACTGAAGAAACTGAGAAAAATATTATTTATATTATGTATAGCGTATTTGTTTAATTAAAAAAGTTAAAAGATAATTTAAAAACAAGACTACTTTTAGTATACAAGGACTAGTTAACTAACGTTTGCATGTTTATTACAATTATTCATAGAATTGTCATCTAAGTGCGTAAAAAAATGTGTAAGGTTTTGTAAGTATTTAAAAAAATATCTGATTATATTATTAATTTTATACTAGTGAAGTTTTTAAAATACTTGAACTATGATGCGTTAATTTTTGTAGTTAGAGATAAATTCCTTCATCATCATAGCTCAATTAAACGTCCCCCCGCGTGGCCGAGCCCTGTCGGGCTCCGTATAGGGTGTATAGGCTTATTGTCCACGCCCAGCCCAGTGCGGGTGGACGACTTCACGCACAACTTTGAATCTCTTCGTAGCGTGCGCAGGTTTCCTCGCATGTTTTCTTTCACCGTAAGAGCGTCGGAACGTACAGATATTTTCGAAAATTCGAAAACACATTGGTACGTGGCTGGATTGAACTCAGCCCTCCCGGTAGGAAGGCAACAGTCCACAGCATGAGCCACCGACGCTCATTCCTTCAATGTTTAATAAATGTTTTGACGTTCTGCTAGTAAGCAACGTTGTCCAATCTATGTCACTGTGTTTAAAAACTCTAATAAGTTCACGGATGCTTGGTCTAAGGTTACGCCATATTCTTACAAATTTAATTTTAATTATTTTGTAAGTTTTTTTCTTAAATGTAAATAGTATGTGTTGTGATAAATTCACGGGATACACATGGGTGTATGGGTGTATGGAATGGTCAGCGCGCTTTCCTGGAATACTGCAGTCTGCTCTTCACTTCATTCCTTATTGATGCTGTACTATTTGTAGTCGCATCTCTCGCAGACATGTTTGCTTATGCTACGAAACAACGCGAATGGAAGAATATGTACATTATTGTACATGTAAGATTTCTGTTCATGTTTGTTTAAGTGTTACTAAGATAGCTTGCAGCCTTTATTTTCTAACAAACAAATAAATACCCACCGGGCTTTTAAAAAACGTCATGAGGTCCTAGTTTAGCATGGGACTTTTACTATGAGCACTCAACAACACATCATCATCATATCATCAGCTCATTAAGGGGACCGAGGGGCACGAGCCTACTGTATGGGGTGATTAGCCTTAGTCGTCCAGCGCCCAGTGCGGATTGGACGACTTCACACACAACCTTCGAATCTCTTCGCAGGCGTGCATGAAGGTTTCCTCACGATGTTTTCCTTCACCGTAAGAGCGTTGGATAACGTACATATATTTTTCGAAAATTCGAAAATACATTGGTACGTGTCGGGATTTGAACCTCAGCCCTCCCGGTAGGAAGGCGACAGTCCACACCACTGAGCCACCGACGCTCAACAACGCATGACTGTAATGAAAAAACATATTGAACCAATACACTGTTGCAATTGAACAGAGTAAAAATGTTATATTTGTGTTCTTTCTGGACAAAATATATAATTTTGAATGCTTTTCTCACTTCTGTGTTCATTTGAATAGATTTTGAAATCACCGAGTATATGAGAATATCCGTCGTCTCAGGTGACGGGTGCAAGGCGGTATTGACAACGAATAGTCACTTTATACAGTAGCGTTTTCTTCAATACTTCCACTGTCATGGCCAGGCGTGTCAATACCATCAGGTGAGCGGACTGACCGTCCCGATCTCTTTACATAAAAATAAAGCTAAATATTATATGATCAAATTACTGTCCTAGGAAAAACATTCAAGAATGAAAATAACCAATATTGTATACATATGAAGGAAGTATTCCGTAAATAAAATATTCCGATGCAAAAGTTTTGAAACAATGGAAATGGAATGGAAAATTTTTACGCGTGCAGTTGTTTAATGCATTTTGCATATGTTTGTTTTGTCAGTGTTATTTCAGCGTAATTACTATTAAAACTGTTATTGTTTACAACAATTTATTATTATAATATAGAACTATTTTCGGTTTCACTTTAATTAACACTTTTAATTAAAGTTAATTGGAAGACACACTTGTGATGTATGAATATTATGTTATTTCAGTTTAGAAAGAATTAATGTCTGTTTTAAAAACCAATTACTCTACGATAGTGAAGCTTTTTTGGATTGTCCATAGGTTGTACTTATGGGTTGTCCATTAATCACGTGAAGCTTGAAAGGGGGGGGAGGGGTTTAATAAAAATCACGAAAATAACACAAGGGAGGGGGGGGGTTGTAGTAAGATATCTCGTGTATTTATTTTTTCGTCAAACGCGCGATTTTTCAACAAAAAGTGACACGGTGTAGTGATACCTTGACGTCCCAATAGCCAACTAGTACAATACATGTTTTTCCTATGATTACACTCTTCATTTATTATTATTATGGCAATAAAAAAACTTGCAACCTGGTGTAGACATTTTTATTATGGTCCTTAATTTCAGAATAAAATAAGATTATGTTTATACCTGTATATAAATATAATATTCAGAAATTTTTAAGATTCTTTGTAGGTACTAAAAATATACGTAAAGTTGAGAAGGGGGAGGGGGAAGGTCGTATACCTCACTACGTATCACCACGTACGTGGGGAGGGGGGGGGGGTAAAAAAAGTCTAAGATCAACTATTAAAAAAAATCCGCACATTTAGATTCTGTTTAGAATCTAATTTGGATTTTTAAATTTTATTTACAAAATGACAAAAAGTCTAAGAGTAACTATTGCAAAACCCCCAGACATATTTTGAAACATTGTTTAGTTAACAAAATAGCAGTAAGTCTTAAATCAATTGTTGCAAAAATTATTTAGAATATTAGATTTAATATTTTTTCCTTCAATTTAATAGTTAACCTAGTTTTAATATGAGAATGTTATTTTAGTTTAATTGTTATTTGAATCATTTGAAATCCCCTTACTACAAACCGTAGTGTTTTTTGTAGTATTTGATAAAAAATATTGTAACAATTTATATGGTTATTATAACTAAATACAAAAAACTAACAAATTAACAGTTATTCTTTAAGTATTGCAAAAACCCCACGGCAACGTCAAAACGGGCAATACAGCAATAGTTCCTTATCATCAATATTAATGGGGTATCAGCGGTTGATAACGGCGGCACCGGAGCGGGCACGATGCGCTCCAGTTGCGGCGGTTCCGTTGCGCGTGCGCATCTCGACGAAGGAACGGCCATTTTGTTGGTTGGACATCTTAGTCATTTTAAGTATTTGTTCCGGAGTCATGATATTAATGGCATGATACAACACAAAAGATATTTAAATCTGTTTTAATTTTTTTGTGTATTTTTTTACAAATAAAATGTTTGCTAAATGCATATTAATATATGTCACCGTAAAATAATATGAATCACAAATTAATTAATTTCCGAGGAAATTTTAAACTTTTCGTAGGAATCTACTCTCTTCAACCTATCGCAGTACCCATTTTACAGGTTTTATAGGATTCTACACTAAAGATATATTGATGAATTTATGAAAAATAATACTTTTTCATAAATTCATCAATATATTTTCGTAGATGCATTAATTATAAATCTGAATATCCATTCGCAAAAGCTTTGACCAATCAAAGACAAGCGTTGGATTAAACGCTTCTTCAAAATAAGCAGCAAATAATACACTTCTCAATGATTGGTCGATGTTGACACTGGTAATGCTTGTGTCCATAGACTTAGGTACAATCAGACTTGTCAAACTATTAATTTAGAAGTTTCGGTTATCCCAGTACTTCTTACTTCAGAAATTGTATTTGTTTTCATATATTTGTTTATAATAATTATTGAAATACATAATCATTCGAATTATTAACTTTATTAAGCATCAATGCGTTTTTTGCCAACATTTGTATTCACTGATTTTAATATTTATTATTACTTCATCATAAGTGTTAATTACATTTGAGTAAGGTCAATTTCAAACTGTAACCGGAACTACCAATGGTTTGTTATATATTTTTGAACAACATTTATTTTAGTAATGGCTACTATTAAACTTTCGAAGCTCTGTGGTAAATTTCACTCTCATTACTTTACGATGAAGACCTTTACGCCCTTTACGGGTAGGGTCGTGTCCGTCGGTGATGATTTGTTTACACTATATTTTTGATACCCTCTTGTAGTTTTGCGATATGAGTAACCGCCCACATCCACCGTCAGCCTCTCGCGTGCCGGCTCTCATTAGCGAACTGCAGATGATAATCGTACGTGACAGCAGACCTCGGCTTGTTGCCGCGTGTGTGTTTTAATTTTGTAACGTATAACGTAAGCGCTTTCACCATATCTTTATGTACTGACATTTACATTACCGTACAATTTAACCTACTTTCTGTAAAACTTGGCTAGGGAAGATGTTATATGATTTAACGGTGAAACATTTAGAAAAGTATAACTTTTCTTATTTCCTAGTAATCCAGTTGTACTTTTCTAAACTTTTTTCATTATCTCACTTAAAGCTTGTACAGCAATCGCGGGAAAACAAAAGAAAATCTATTGATGGTTTCTATGGATGGGAGTTTTTCCCGCTAATAAATTGAAGGCTTACAAAAAAAATATTAACCCTTTGAACGCTAGGTATCTAGATACAAAAGAAAATTCAGTCATTGGCGTTCACAGGGTTAAAGAAATAACCACATTTACAGAGTACCAATTGAACACGAGCCTGTAGCTTGAACTATGGATAAACATGTTTTCACACTGTTTTTATAAATATGTACATACTTATTACACATATTAAAGATGTTTTTGTCAAACATAGAACCATACGATAGGACTTTGGAATCATTTCCCTAAATAAATATTTACGGCACGCTTAGACATTTTCGTCCTCAAAAAATAGCTTATTCTCATTCATGGCTCAGGAAGTGTAATTCTGTTATCTCAGGTGTTGCATATTTTATCGAGACGGCAACAATAATTTAAAAATCTATAAGATATTTCAAATATTATGTACCCAAACAATAAAGAAACAATAATCGTAAATTTTCTGAAGCAGAAATGTACTGTAAACAATTTTTGAGATTTTCTATATAGGAAATTAAAATCTAAAATGCACACGTAACTACAGAACATTGCACTGCTACAAATACTCATAACATTATATTCAGTAAACTGCCCTCGGTTAAACTGAAACTATGCTCTATAACAACTGCAACTGGTAACATTTTCAACTACCAAACTAACACTAGGACCAGGATTTACTTAATCACTCCCTTAAGGCTAATTTGTTATAATAATAATGGCGTAATTATTTAAAAGTAGGTCCGTAGTGTGATTTGTAGAAGTCATGTTGTTCCAGTTTTGTTGGGATATTGGAGGCTAAATCACCTGTGTGTTTGAATAGTAAGATTAATTCATCTTTCTTCATGCTTCGTTAGCACGTGAAGGCGGTTGGTATCGTCTTTCAATATGGCAGTCAACACATAATAACCTCGTTAAAGTCAGTAAGGAGATTCAGAAACTCTACAACTAGGGTTGGTTTGATTGTTCACTAATTTTAATACTCACTAATTATGAAGATTATTTCCATATTTTCTTTGATATAGTGGAATTCACCATTAAAGAAAGTCCATGGACCAGTTTTGGTGATTCGTGAAATAATGACTTCTCACCTTAGCTTCTTACCGTCAGATAGACGTCCGCTGTCCTATCTCTCATAATGTTTCATTCTTACCTTTTCGGTATGGAATCCTTAAATGCTAGTGTTAAAACAAGAGCCATTCACACAGCGCAATTTATTCCCAATATAAGCAAGAAGCCTATACTAAGGTTTGTTAACAATGGATAATTATTCTGGTATAGTTTTGTTTTTTATAATACATTCATATTATAAATATGAACATCCAGAAAAATACAAACAGACATATTAATGTACACAAAATTTGTTCTGCCCGTGGATCGAAACCGGTACCCTTGGTGTGATAAAAGATTTCTCTAACATAATAATACATGGGTCGTCAAATAATGAGTAGATGGTTTGTAAATGGTCAAAGATTCGATGGGGATAGGTGTCAAGTAAACAATAAATTATGTCTTTGCGAAGTGTTTGAGTGGCTAAATGAATGCTGAAATATTCATCATCATCATTACAGCCCAATTATGTCCACTGCTGAACGAAGGCCTCCCCTAATGATTTCCACGTGGACCGATCCCTTGCAGTTGACATCCATCTGCTACCCGCCACCTTAACCAGATCATCCGTCCATCTGGTTGGGGGTCGGCCTACGCTTCGCTTTCCGTTACGTGGACGCCACTCGAGAACCTTTCCGCCCCATCGGCCATCGGTTCTACGCACTATGTGCCCTGCCCACTGCCACTTCAATTGCTAATCCTCTGGGCTATGTCGGTCACCCTAGTTCCTACGGATATCATCGTTTCGGATTTCATCGCGTAGGGAGACACCTAACATAGCCCTCTCCATAGCACGCTGAGCAACCTTGAGTCTATTCAAGAGGCCCTTAGTGAGCGACCACGTTTCGCTTCCGTATGTCATAACTGGCAACACACACTGGTCAAAGACCTTCGTCTTGAGACACTGAGGTATTTTGGACGAAAAGATCTGCCTTAACTTCCCGAACGCTGCCCATCCTAATTGGATTCGACGAGAAACCTCCTTCTCGAAGTTGGACCTACCCATTTGGACTACCTGTCCCAGGTACACATATTCGTCAACAACTTCGAGGACAGAACTTCCAACTGATATCGGTATAGGTACGACATGGGCATTAGACATGACTTTCGTCTTGTCCATGTTCATTTTAAGACCCACCTGTTGAGAAGCTCCGTCTAGGGTTTCGAGCATAATGCTTAAATCCTCCATGGATTCTGCCATGACTACTATATCATCGGCAAATCGAAGATGAGTGATGTACTCGCCATTCACGTTGATGCCAAGTCCTTTCCAATCGAGCAGCTTAAACATATCTTCCAACGCAACTGTGAACAGTTTCGGAGATATAACGTCTCCCTGTCTCACTCCTCGGTGCAATTGGATAGGTTGTGTAAGCTCTTCATGTACACGGACTGACATAGTAGCGCTCTCGTACAGACATCTCAATACTAAAATATTAATGTAATAAATGCATACTTAAAAGTGTCGCAGTTACGCTGTAGCAATTCGACTACGACATCGGAACATTTGGACCGTAGCAAAGGGACGTTTCGTAACGCGTAGTCAAACTGCGTAGCATGGGCTAGAGTCGACTCTCACAAGTTGAGAAACTGTGACCAATTAACTTCGTATTATGTATATCGTACTTTTGTGTTGCGATCGAGATAACCAAGTTGGGATATAAATAAGATTTAAGATTAAAATAGAAACTAGAAGTGAGAGTTCACTTTCATAGGAGGTTTATGGTGTTTGAATTAATAAAACACAACAATGCGTAATCTTTATAGCTAAAAGTGTTTTATGGTTAGGATGTCTTCACACAATTGTTGTCATTTACACTTTTTTATTTCACGGCCATTTTTGCTTTCCTAAATACGAATGTTCTTCTACAATAATTCTTGTGGCATGCAGAACTAAAAGAAACTATGTACTTTAATGTACTAAGGTAAAAATATGATGTTTAATTTAATGAAGGAAATATTTGACTCAAATAAGCAATGGGAGATGTAGTAATTTATTATATTTTTAGGTGTACATGTATTTTACTAGATTTTGTAAAACATCCATTTCACATGAAAAGTAATTCAACAATTGTCTCACAATAGATGCAAGTCTTAATAGAAGCAGATTCGTAATTATGAATAATTAACATATGCGTCATTAAAGGCTTTGAAAACCAAACTCACATGTTTTACAGCCAGCAATTGTTTTACAGCACAGGGACCGAACCCGAACCCTGAGTGTGAAAGCTAATTCTTAACTTAGGACGAGGAGGGAGAATCGATACACAAACAAATGCTCACAAATACAGTATTTGAAAATATAATTATTGTAAACTAAAACAACATTAAAATTAAAGAGAAACAAAAGCAGTATGCCCATGCGAATAATTCAAACTGGCAAAGTTGAACGCACATAGACTGTTATTTACTGAAATTACAGGAGCTTTTAGTATCCTTAGGCATTAAATTTTTATTCACCTTCGGTTCAAATTTCACGGGCAATGGAAATGCGTTACTCCACTCCCAGGAGTACTCGATTCTCAAATATAACCTCATAAAACAAGAATGAATATTTCACACAGTGTTTCAGGGCAAAAGCAATGTTTGATTTATTTCGTATGTAATTGATTCTTTAGTAATGCGTATCAGGGGGTGATTCTTGGTGCCTCAACACAGAAGGCTTTCACAGCCTCACCGGGCAAATGGCGAGCCCAGATGGTCTAGGAATGGTCCTAGCTTACTAAATATGTTTTTTTACCGATTTTAAGTGTGTTTAGAATATAAGCAACTAAATGAAACCTACTTATCTTATTTTCTTTCCTTTCGTTTCGGCCTGCTGGAAGAAATTTCATCATGAAATAAGCTGTGCCTTTGTAGTAATTATTCCATTTGTATTATTTTTGTCATGTTTGCCTATTTATACAGATTCGACAAAGTGCACAGCGACCAGTCGGTCGTTCTAGATATCGCTGAATGGACATGGTCCACCATGGCCGACTTGCATAAGCTCAGGGTTGGCAATTGTTCAAAGGTTACGCAGGGTAGAGACCGGTGAAAGTATTTTCGTTTCAAAGGCCAAGACCACTTTGAGTCGCTGAGCCATTAAAGTATGTATACGGATTTTAAAACTATGGGAGATATCCTTCACCCTATCCTAACGACTTTCGAGCCTTCCCAACTGTTTACTATTTTCAAATAAACGCCTTAACTATATTATGTTCTTTATAGACAGTTTATTTGAAAAGAGCCCTGCTATTTTGTCGTTAGATTGACAACGTCCCGGACGAAATTCCATTAAGCTTGGGCAAATACATAGCGCGGTCCGTCCAATATCGTTAGAGGGAATGATCTCACTATAGCACACTGTCACATATCACTAAATATATCGTATTTACTCACGAAATAGGTTCATCGACTTCAAAATCAAAAGCCCATCAGTTGCTTGTGTTTTCGAAAAATCGGGTATCTTGGTTTACGGGATCTTTGGGGTCATTGGATATTTGAATATTGTTTTTTGATATTTTTGTATGTGGTATCCAAAACGTGCTAGGTTTATTGAGTCTCTACAATAGTTTCCACAGACTTGTTTGCGGTCTCTAGAGGGTCGTACCTACTTGTTCGCCCATAATAACAAACTGGTGCTAAACGTGTTTTTTCAGCAACAAACGTGTGTTAATTAACATATTAATAGATCAACTTTTAAAAAGACATTTTGAAAACCTATTTCTATTACATGTTCTATATTATTACACCACTATGACGTCTTGGTGTTAGAATTTGCAACTGTAAACTTACCATTATTGTAACGAAACCAATACATCAATATAAATTGGATAATGAACACTTTACCTGCGTTCTTCCAAAAACAATATTATAAAGATTCAAAGCCATAGTATCATAGATTTGATAGCGTCGAAAAGCAATTATGCCAACAATGCACATAAAAGATTCATATGTGGTCATTTTTTCAAACTACAATTAAATTTTAAATTTTGCGAATAATTTTCAGTTTGTCGCCACTATGGTGACAGCCATCTTAGACCGATTTCTGTGCAACGCGCCTTAGAACACTTCTAACCAAATCACCTTACACGTAAAAAAACATTTCAAAAGTGGTTCATCCGTACGTATATTACATTACGATCCCACAGACAGAGATAACCACAAAAACAGCCAGGCAAACACTTCAAACTTTTAACAACCTGTAATTTTTGCATCTGGGAAAGGTAAATAATAAAAAAGTGTAATTTAAATACACTTATATCGTAACATGAACGTTGAATTATCTATTAATAGATGTTGATTCACTCAATTAGATGTCGCCGCTAAGAATTATGTCATTCTCTATTAGAAGGGCCCATCATCTTATGATCTAATAAGTGCCTTAATCGGTTTATTTAATGCCAATATAATATTGCTTAGTAGATTATCAATAATGTTGTATTTGTTAGTTTGTTTACAATATTATAACTCGTTATGCAGTGTGTTTTTGTAACTAAAAATATACTGTATGTTAAGTATTTATTTTATTATTTAATACATAAGAACCCTGTTTTACTTCTTTGTAAAGCTCGAATGACAAGTTTGCTTCAAAATGTTAAAAATATATGTAATGCATTCGTCGTCGTGCCATCGGGCAGTAGAGTGTCCTTCTCTACGCTCGCCAAGACTGCAGTCTCCACTCCTAAATATGCTTCTTCGTCGT